>JAODAC010019704.1:0-12716 GCA_027575185.1 Mimaenictus wilsoni | reverse complement strand
TTTAAGTACATTAAATATTGTGGTATAAACATGAAACAAGTAACAAATTATTTCTCAACTCTTCTACTTTAATTTGATGTGAAAACTGTCGTAATTTATTCTTGATAAGTCCTTTTTTAATGGCGTTTTATGTGACATTTCATGAAAACTTTATTTTCAATTTCAATAGGGTTTTTCACCCTTATCCGATCTTCAACGTTGATACCATATTTATCAAACTATTCTCTAGTTCATGTACTTCTATATAGTATAAACATTTATTCGATTATTTTAGTGGGAGTGTCGATTTTGTAGGTTTAAAGCGCGTCCTGCCTCCCCGTGGTTGACGTTTCAATTTATACACTTTTGACAGGTTAACATGCACATATTACGTGTGTTCCTGGGCTCCTTCATGTCGCTGGTCCTTCGAACCGGCGCGACGCAAACCTAAAGTCACTTCCTCCCAACAAAACCAATCCACCCAACTTGGCAGCAGGGTCCTATCAATTATTAAAGTCCCTCACATCTCATTTTATATTTTTGCAATCAATTTCTAAAGATAGGTAAATGAAATAAACAAAAAATGAAAAAAAAGGTGTGGAAATTCATTTTGAACCAAGCACATACATTGAGCATACTTGCAATAATGCCAAGTATGTGGCAATGATTTGCGGCTGGCGCTGAGGGGGAATGGGCTGCTTTAGGGGTGGCAGCGGTTTTTCAGTCGTTGACATAATGAGGGTCAGGAAGAGGGTGCCATTGGGATGTCTATGAAATGTGCCAGAGATAAAAAGGCGCACTTCACACGACTGAATGCGAGCGCGAACGTGAAACGTGAAGTGTGTGGGTGGGCAGGTTGTAGGGACAGCAACAGCGGTGACGGCGCTCTGACCGCCTCCGCTGTTTCGCTGACACTTCCCCCGATGACTTCCTCCGACATCACCGAGGCAACACGTCTCGTAATAAACTCATTATAGTACTGTTAGTTTTATAAGCCATGCATGTGCAGTTGTATTACGCTCTAATGAGAGCAATAGGAATAAAAGTATTGCGGTACGAGGCGGGAGAAATGGGGCATGTTATACACTTCTTTTTTGTACGTAAAAGTAAATAGCACTTGCAGTCTTATTGAGAATTATGATATTGCAATTTTGATCAGGTTTGCAAAAGCACTGAAACCAAAATATGGAAATTACAGGTTAAATGAGGTAGGTCTAAGAAAGCCTAACTGTAAGTAGTATTTAATATGCACGTGGAAATGGCGAATGAGTTTTCGATTTGGAGATTTCCCCAGTACGGCGCGGCGGCGGCGCTTTGGCGGCGCAGTGGTTTGAAGTGACTGAAATCCGTCAAAAATATTTAACAGTACTCTCCTTTTACTCAGTTTGTGGTGCAAATTGAAATCTAATTTAGGTATAGTAAATATAAAGCTATCAAGATGAAACAAGTGGCAAAATATTCAACAATTCTTCTACTTTCATGTAATGTAAAAATTATCTCAATATCTTTTTGGTAAGTCCGTCAATTATGGCGTTTTAAAAGTCTATTTTATGAAAACTTCTCTTTCAATTTCAATTTTAGTTTTTAACTTCAATAAGGGTTCTTCACCCTTATCCAACCTGCTGAGTTGATACCATATGCATCAGAATGTTCCATGTTTCATGTACTTTCATAAGGTATAAATAGTTTACTATTTATTTTGTAGGAATTTCGATTTTGGCGATTTTGGAACGACTGAAATCCGCGAAATACTTTTGCGCACGTATTCGAATTACTCATTTTGAGGTGCAATTTAAAACCCATTTTAAGTATATTAAATATTGTAATAGAAACATGAAACAAGCAACAAACTATTTCTCAGCTCTTCTACTTTAATTTAATGTGAAAACTATCGTAATTTATTCTTGATAAGTCCTTTTTATGGCGTTTTAAGTGACATTTCATGAAAACTTTATTTTCAAATTGAAAGAGGGTTTTTTTCACCCTTATCTGATCTTAAAGGTTGATATCATATGTATCAAACTATTCTGTAGTTCATGTACTTTTATATAGTATAAACATTTATTCGATTATTTTTGTGGGAATTTCGATTTTGTAGGTTTAAGGCGGCTGAAACCCGCCAAAAACATCATGTAAACCAGTGAGTTTTCATGTTTACAATTATATACCCGGTAAAATCGAAATTCCCCTAAAAATAACCACGGAAACATGCATACTGTTTGAACATACATAAAATAAGGAAAAATTTGATAAATATGGCATCAACCCACTACGTCGGATAAGGCCGAAAAATCCTGTTAAAATTGAAAACGAAGTTTTCATAAAATATCTTTTAAAACGCCATAATTGATGGACTTCTCAAAAACGGATTATGATGATTTTCATAGCACATTAAAGTAGAGGAGTTGAGGAACAGTTTGTTGTTTGTTTCATGTTGATACCTTAATAATTAAGGCATTTAAATTATATTTTAAGTTGTACCTCAAAATGAGTAAAACGAACACAAGAGTTTTTGGCTGATTTCAGTCGCTTGAAACCAATGTGCGGCGGCGGCGGCAGCGTTGGAAAAGAGGGAAACATTTAACCGAAAACCGCATACATCGGAAGCGCACATTTCGCGATACACGCTCGTGCGCTGCGAGAAGAAAAAAGCGAAATCTCTATATCCGATACGCAAACGAGGCGTCTTTAATGTTTATGGCGAAAGTTGAGCGTGTATTTTTTTTGCGGGAGCCGGTGTAGCACGGTGGGGACGCTCGCGACGATGATAAATAACTTTTGGGAGCTGCACGCGAATGCGCCCGGATATGGGAAGCCGTCCGACCGGAAACGTACTAACAACGCGACGGTGCGATCCTGCCTCCTTGCAGGCCTTGCGAAAAAGAAAAGGCGCAAATGCGAAACGAACTCGAACCTGAGTGTTATATGTGTATGTACATGTGTGTACATGCGTATATGTGAGTATGTGTTGTATATGTGAGTATGTGTATATGTGTATATGTGTATGTATATATGTGTGTATGGATATAGTGTATGTATAAGCACATGTGGGGTGCGTCGCCATCGATTTTCCCGGCTCCTCTCGTTTGCCTTCGACGCACACACATGTGTGCCAGAAACACAATTTTAACGCCGAACGACTTCTATTTATCTATCGCCGTACAATGCCGTCGTTTGGCGTGAAGGATGTGAAGGATGGGCTGCGGGTCCATCGAAAAAGTGACGCAAAAAAGCACCGCCTGCCGACGACGATGCATATCGCATTGAATCAAAGCGATGTAATTATTTTCGAGACGCGTTTAGTCGCAGAAGGGCAGCAGGAGAGGGGGGGGGGGGGTTGAGATAAGTACGCCGCGGTGCATTCTTTGCCCTCGCGCGAAGCCGGGCTTGACGTTTGGCATTGTTCGCATGCCGCCGCCAACTCGCATGAATCGTGTGTACGTAATTAAGTTGCGCTCGTTTTCGGCGTTGCGTTTAAATCAGGCCGTTTGTATTCAAACGCGGACGTTTGTATTTATTCGTGTTGCTTTTCGGGCGTTCGGGGGCTGTTTCGGGGGTTGGTGTTCACGGGTGGCTTCTGTGGGTGGCGTACGTGCTGCTGGTTATCCTCGTGGGTTTTTAAGAATGGCGGTCACAGCACTAGTCATACAGGCATACCAGAGGTACAGTGATCGTCGCAACCACTCTCAAACCACCCCATAACCCCTACCAACCAACCCACCAAAAACACAACTTTCGACTGCATTCAGGCGGCGGCCTGCTGCAAAGCGGCGATTTTAATACGTTTATCTGTTTGCGGTATTAACCTTTTTCGGACCTTTTGTTGCCTGTCTTCCTTGGGCTCAAGCCCGGGGCCAGTACCACGGCGCCGCAATTACGTGGGCGTTGACGATCCATTGCGGACGACGCTGTGCGGTTTAATTTGCGCCTGGTTTATTTATTCGCCTGAATATTTCACGCAAACGACGCCGCGCGACGGACATGAATATAAGTGATGTACGATTATATTCGCGAGGTGCGTCCGCCGAGGACATTTAACATGAATATATCATGAACGTGGCGGGTTGAAGGGTCGGGGCGCGACGGCGACCGGGGTGGAAAGAAATCCGAAGTGTTCGCCGCCCTTGCGTGTGCATCCTGCTACGACGACAGCAGGAACGATGTGTGCAAACGCGATGCGAAATGAAGGGATGGATGCGCACAAGACATCTGCGTTATTGTCTAACCGAATCCGTTGGGTTTTCGTTTCTTGAATTCTGATTATAATGGACATTATATAACCTTCCAGTGACCATATTCCAACCACATATGGAATCAAATTTTGATAGAATGTGTTTTAAGGAGGAAACTTGTATATAACGATACCAATGTGGAAACGACGTTTTTGGGCACGCAGCTGTTAGAGGCACGGGAGCCGCTGGCAAGTGTATCAATAGCCGTTAATACAAGAGTATCGTTCGGTACTTTTTTGTATGTTTTAGAAAATATTTCTCCCGACATCATTTTAATGTATAAATCTTAAGAAAAGGAGACCATGACGACTAAAACACAAGTATGTCCGTTAATGCATTTCATTAGTTGCTTGTTGAGTCCTACCCCTAACGAATTTGACCCAATGTTACCCAATGTTATACGCTTGTTTCTACCCGGCCCAAAGTGCGGAAAAACTACTTTTTGCTGTATATATATGTACAGAATTAGTATATAACAATACAAGTGTGGAAATGACGATTTTGGACACGCAGCTCACTATGTTCGTGCCGCTGGCAGAAAGTGAACCAATAGCCGTTTACAAACGAGGTTTGTTCGGCATTTTCCCAATGTTTTAGAAAATGTTTGTTCCGACGTTCTTTTAATGTATAAATCTAGATAATGGGAGACCTTAACGACTAAAACAAGAGTACGTGTGGTAATACGTTTTATTAGTTGCTTATTGGATCCAACTCCTAACGATTTTCACGCACGCTTTCTGCAATACGTTTGTTTCCACCCGCCCATGTTCCCACGTACGCAAAAGTCGTTTTTTGTATATATCTACGAAAATAGTATATAACGATACAAGTGTGGAAATGGTGATTTTGGCCACGCAGCTTACGTTTGTGCCACGGGAAGCAAGTGCGGAAAAGCCGCCTATCCATGCATACATACGAAAAATTTAGTTTTGCTTTACTTATATTAAAACCCGTTCCGAACCCCGTCAACCCCCCCCCCCCTTGAAAATTTCTCTGGAGCGTGCGCGCATCCAAAATATCCAGAAATGCAGAAATGAAACTTCCGAAGTCAGGAGAATTGAAAAAGTTGTTAAAGTTGAAATGCACGAGCTGGAAAGAGCTGGAAAGAACTGCCAGGATGGGGGTACAGCACCCGGGGTACCGTCCCCGGAATCATATAACAGCAACAGCAGCGCAGGCACGAATACCGCACGTGATGCCCATTTCAAAGAACGCCCATCCGGATGCAACGCGACCGAATTAATATGCGCTCGCGCCTTCTTCCATGGCTGCAGTTTCTTTTCCGATTTTTGTCCAACACCGATAAACACGAAATCGAATTAGATACAAACACCTTAATCCGCGCAATTCCAAACGGCGTGGCAAAACCTTATTCGCGTCATTCGTATAAGTTTCCGCCCGGAAAACATGAAAACAAAAGCATACGCGTGCGAAACAACGAAACAATCGTACATCATTCTATTTTACGATTTTTCGCTCAAGATGGAAATAGCGGGCGCACATAAATCTTACTTTTTTCACGTTGAATTGCAGCTAAACAAACGGCAACTAAATGAAAATGTACAATTTGCCTAGACAGTTTCGGAGAGGAAAAACTAGCTCAAGCTGGATATGCAGGTGCTTGTAGAGGCATGCAGGATGGGGTGAAATTGGTACCACATTCTTAAAACATTAGAGATGCGGAAACTGCAGCTACTGCTTATTAAATCTAGCTCTTAATGATTTTAAGGCACGCTTATTGTAATACTCTTGTTTTCACCCGGCCTAGCGTGCGAAAATGTCGCATTTCGGTGAATATATACGAAAATTGTATATAACGATACAAGTGTGGTAATTGCGATTTTGGGCACACAGCTCGCTACGTTTACACTCTTGTGCTGTTCAGTATTTACTTACTTTTACTCACTTCTTTTCACGTTGAAGTGCAGCTAAACAAACGACAACTAAATGAACATATCTAATTTTCCTAGGCAGAAAGGAAAGCTTAAATTTCGGGGAGGAGAAACTAGCACGAGGTCTGCTGGTGGTGGCATTCAGGATGGGCTAGAACTGGTGCCACATTCCTAAACATTAGAAATGCTATAACTGCAGCTACTGCTTATTAAATCCAGCTCTTAACGATTTTGAGGCACGCTTACTGTAATACTCTTATTTCCACCCGGCACCAAGCGTGCGGAAATGTCGCATTTCGGTGAATATATACGAAAATTGTATATAACGATACGAGTGTGGTAATGGCGATTTTGGGCACGCAGCTCACCACGTTTATATTCGAGTGCTGTTCAGTATTAACTTATTTTCACTCACGTCTTTACACTTTGAAGAGCAGCTAAGCAAACGACAACTATATGAAAATATCTAATTTGCCTAGGTAGAAAGAAAAGCTTAAATTTCAGGGAGGAAAAACATTAGTTGCTTGTTAAATCTAGCTCCTAACGATTTTGGAGCACGCTAATTGCAATTCGGTAGTTTGCACCCGTCCTAGCGCGCGGGATTGCCGCATAAATACGAAAATTGTTTATAACGATACGAGTGTGGTAATGGCGATTTTGGGCACGCAGCTCGCTACGTTTACAATCGTGTACTGTTCAGTATTTACTTACTTTTACTCCCTTTTTTTTCACGTTGAAGTACACCTAAACAAACAATAACTGAATGCAAATATCTAATTTGCCTAGGCAGAAAGGAAAGCTTAAATTTCGAGCAGGAAAAACTAGCACGAGATCTGCTGGTGGCGGCAGGATGGGGTGGAACTGATGCCACCTTCTTAAAACATTACAGATGTGGTAACTGCAGCTACTCTCAGGTTTTATGTGCTACACTCCCCAAAACTCGACTGTTATTAAATGATAAATCATTCGAAGCGTATGATGACATATTTATACAATTGAACGCCCCTCTTTTTCGCCACAGCATCACGCTGGGAGTTTTGTTTACACTCGCGAAATTTCAAGTAAGAGAGTGTGGACGGGCGGAAATTGAATGTGCGCCTGTCGGGAGAGGATCGACGCTGAAAGTGCTGGAAATGCTGGAAGTACTAGAAGACAGATCCACCGAGAAAAGACGAAATGAAAATGAAAAAAACATGAACGTATTTTGTCCTTATTGCAATATTTTCTTTTCGTCGCCACCGTCCCCACTGTTGTCACCCCAAAACACACCTCGCGATAGTGCGTTCAATCACGATTGATGCGATTGAAAAATCGCCCAAATTTCCCCCATCTTGTGGTGGCCACCACATACTGTGTGGTTGCGATACCTTCCCTGGTTCGTTTCTGGTTCACCAACGACACACAGTGGGCCGAATTCAAGAAAAAAGCGTCTTAAATCGACGCGGTGCCGCGTGTGCGCTAAAAATTTATATTTCGCGACTTTTTATCTTGAATTTTAACATATGCAGAATTATGCCATCAAAATGCATGATACCTCGTAAGAAAGCGTAACTCTTCCACTTTACTAGTCATTAGTTAGAATTTAAAATTTTCTTTGTTTACATAGAGTTATCAGGGCTAGACTTTACCCTTTTCTAACGTTATGAAGCAGTGAAATGTACTTAACCAGTCTTACATCAGCATATTCTCTATTTCATAATTTATTAAATGGTATATAGGCTATCAATATGTTGCTGGTGTAAGACTGTCTTTTTAGGGTAAATACAGGAGCGCGCAGTGGATTGCATGTAATTTCTCCATATACGACTTGTGACTCCTTGCAAGTGACACAAAAATGTGCAGAGTCGCATCTCGTATATGGACAATTTACATGTAGTTCACTGCGCGCTCCTATATACACTCCTAAAAATACATCGTCCACAAACAGGATATTAATAACCTGTATACCATTTGATAGACTGCGAAATAGGAAATATGCTGATATTTAACTTCTTGAATACATTATAGTTTTTCATATCGCCACCAAATGGTAAAGTCTGCGCCTGATAACTCTATATAAAAAAAGAACAAAATTAAATTCTAACCACCGATTATTAAAGTAGAAGAGTTACGCTATGTAATGGTGTATCAATTATTCCTTTAGTATAATTTTTTTAAGTTCAGGCGGCGTTTGTGTCAATTTAAGACGCTTTTTTCAGAAAATCGCCCACTGTGCATGGGGGGGGGGGGACAAGAACTCGACTGTTATATGCAACCGTCTGTCCGGATATATTTATAGTGACCGGGGCGCAAATTTAATAGAGTGCCCAGAGGCCATCTGCGGCCTCTCTCGGCTGGCTCGTTTTTTTTTGCGTTTTCCACGCCGTGGCGTGGCGTTACTGTATTTTTTCGCTTTCGTCGGCCTGCTAAATCTTCGAATCCTTAAATCTGCACCTCGCACCGTTCAGGAAGGCGAAGAAAAGGGCCGCAGGAAAAAAAAGGCATAGGGCGCATTATTTACGTATATACTTTTGGGCGACTGTGATAAAAATTGCAAAGTGATCAAAACAAATCGATCGTAAGTCGCTCGCCGACGCCACGGCAGCAGGTTAATGCACCTCATTTGTCGTGCAAACTTCGATTCTTTGTGACGGTGGCAGGAGGGACGCGATTTGTTTTCTGCACGCCAAGCGAGCCGACTCGCTTGGCGTGCGGATGCGGAAAGTAATGCGATATTAATTGACATCCGACGCACACACATCGTCGCTGGTGAAATTAATTATACCGTTAAGTGAAATATTGCGTTTTATGGTGTTTAAAGTGAAATTTTGCCTGCTTTTTTACAAAGAAAAGTTTGCCATAACTACGTATGTTTCAATTTACTACTGGTTCGAATATAATACTACTTTTTCTTCTTGAATGCCTCAATTATATCATTAGCAACATATTCTTGAATTATAACTTTTATACGCGACTTAAGAGTAAAGTTATAATAACTAAATTTTGTATGAATGATGAGGTGGAATTGATGTATCTTTGTGCTAAATTTCAACCAAAAATGCCAAAAACTGCAGGAGTTACAGCCATTTTTATGAAGGCGGTCTGAACAACGCCTAAGGTTTGGATCATTTACACTGTTAAAGAATTCACATACAATTAAGATTTCTGATAGCATGAGTAAACTTAGTGATAATTAAACTATGTACAATTGTAAAGATATTATCGGAGTATCTTTTTGTAAATTTGTATCAAGAAATGTTTAAAAAATGTTAATGCTATAACAATTTATTCGACTCATTTCGCTCTTGCCGCTTCGCTGAAGAAAGTGAAAGAAAAATTCAAAATCGATTTCTGATAAGTGGAATTAAGTTAAGATTACTAATTTTTGCATGACTGATAAGAAAGAATTGATGTATCTTTGTGTCAAATTTCAACCAAAAATGCCGAAAACTAGAGGAGTTACAGCCATTTACATGAAGCCTAAGGTTTGGATCAGTTTTCACTATCAACGACTTCTATCATTATAATTTAGATTTCTGATAGCATGAGTAGAGTTAGTGATAATTAAAGAATGCACAATTGTAAAGATATTATCGAAGTATCGTTGAGGAAATTTGCACCAAGAAATGTTAAAAATTGTTAATGTTACAACAATTTATTCGACTCATTTCGCTCTTGCCGCTTCGCTGAAGAAAGTGAAAGAAAAATTCAAAATCGATTTCTGATAAGTGGAATTAAGTTAAGATTATGAATTTTTGCATGACTGATAAGGAAGAATTGAAGTATCTTTGTGTAAACTTTCAACCAAAAATGCCGAAAACTGGAGGAGTTACAGCCATTTATATGAAGCCTAAGATTTTGGATCATTTACACTATCAAAGATTTCGCACATTATAATTAAGATTTTTTGCAGCATGAGTAGACTTAGTGATAATTAAGCTATATACAATTGTAAAGATATTCTCGATGTACCTTTTTGTGAATTTTCGCCAATAAATGTTAAAAAATGTTAATGTTACATTAATTTATTCAAGTCATTTCGTTTTTGCCGCTTCGCTGAACGAAGTAAAAAATTCAATAAAGATTTCTAATAAATGGATTAAGTTATGACCACTAAATTTTGCATGGGTAGAATTGAAGTATCAGTATGCAAATTTTCAATCAAAAATAACGAAAAATGACGGAGTTACAGTCATTTATTTGAAGCCTACGATTTTTGGAACATTTACCATAATAAAGATTTCGCACATTATAATTAAGATTTCTGATGGTATGTGTGGACTTATTGATAATAAAATTATCGCAGACGTTTTCGAAGTACATTTGTGTGAATTTTCACCTAGAAATGTTATAAAATGTTGAGATTACAACCATTTATTCGAGACATTTAGCTTTTGTCCCTTCAGTCGTGAGGTCAAAAGCACATTCGTCATATTTTCTTCTTCTTTTTTTTTCAATTTGTGGCAATTTAAATAACAATTTCATATTACTTTATAAATGTTGATACAGTAATAACAAGAGTACGATACGAACATGCAATTTTCAGTATGATTATATGCATCAATATGCTAATATCAGAAATTTCGAATTTCAATAATACATCTCCAGTTATTTCAACCATCGGAAATGTGCAGACCTTAATGTTACTTACAACGAATACCTGAATACATACCATATAGTTATCCACAATGCCAATGAAATTAATTATATCGCTACGTGCAATATTGCGTTCAAAGTTAACGTGCGCACGTTGCAAATTATCCGACATTAAGTTAAGGTATTTTCGAAGCAAATCTCATTTAAACACGGGGTCGGTGGTTGAAAAGCGCGTTTATGAACAGTTTCAGCGTTTAAACAACGCGAAACTGTAATTAATATCAGAAAACTAGCGGGTTTCATGTTTTTAATGGGGCTACAATTTTTTTTTCAGTTATTTTTGCCGTAGCGTGACGACTACGACGCGGCGACTCTCGAAGTGCTCGATTATTTATGATAATGCTGCACTCGATTATATATGCGCAAAAATCACAATCGCAGACGAAATGCAAATTTCGCACTGCTGCTAATTCGAGTATCGTGCGGAGAGACGCCGGAGCGATGCACTCTCAGCCTGCTACTGCGCCGCTGAAATCGTCGCACAATGCCTGGGAAAACAGTGGTATTCCATTTCCTGGGCCTGCTGTCTGCCGAATGAAACGGTGCTGGAAAGGAAGCAGGGCATCGCTACAGCCCGTCACATATTTGCATAAAACTGGCGCGCATCTTCGTCTAATCGTTAGGCTCGACGATCCTTTCCTGAGTAATATCGATTTGTTGTTAATTATACAGCGCCAGATAAACAAATGAAATACATCTGGCATGATTTTTAGCAATTTGAATACAGCTGTTTATGGTGAATAGAAATCTGAAAACCGTATTGCTCTATCACATCTGATTCTCAAGATATGAAGATTTTAATCCGGATTTCTCTGACATTTGATTCCAACAGGCTTGAATTAAAACATCAGGAATATCAGGAATGGAGGATAATAGAGACAGACACCTTTCATATTTTGGATCAACAGGTCTTATTTGTTTTAAAATTAAGATTGGTACCGACATGAAGTTAGCAGCGAGTTGAAATTGCCCTATTTAAAATAACCCATAAAATAAAATTTTCACATTCGATACTGGAGCTTCTAATATATTCTAGATTGTATTATTGCGATCAGATCCGTAGTCTTCGTTTTGTAATATCATATACTGATACTCGTACTAATTTTTACACGACTGATAAGGAAGAATTGCAGTATCTTTGTGTCAAATTTCAACCAAATATGCCGTAAACTAGAGGAGTTACATTCATTTACATGAAGCATCTTCGTCTAATCGTTAGGCTCGACGATCCTTTCCTAAGTAATATCGATTTGTTGTTAATTATACAGCGCCAGATAAACAAATGAAATATATCTGGCATGATTTTTAGCAATTTGAATACAGCTGTTTATGTTGAATAGAAATCTGAAAACCGTATTGCTCTATCACATCTGATTCTCAAGATATGAAGATTTTAATCCGATTTCTTTGACATTTGATTTCAACAGGCTTAAATTAAAACATCAAATATCAGGAATGGAGGATAATAGAGACAGACACCTTTCATATTTTGGATCAACAGGTCTTATTTGTTTTAAAATTAAGATTGGGACCGACATGAAGTTAGCAGCGAGATGAAATTGCCCTATTTAAAATAACCCATAAAATAAAATTTTCACATTCGATACTGGAGCTTCTAATCTATTCTAGATTGTATTATTGCGATCAGATCCGTAGTCTTCGTTTTGTAATATCATATACTGATACTCGTATGGAAAGACTCTTATGGAAATTAGCATGCAAGACATTAAAAATCTCACCACACCTTTTGATCTTCACTAATCTTCGCTAAAAAGTATTTAACAAAAAATAATCACAAAAAAAATTCAACAAATGCACCGATGTAAATATCATTCAGATTGGTCAAGCTGGACACAAGTTATTGGCAATTAACAACAAGGGGTTCGAGCTTACTTACATAATTAATGGAGAGGACTGTAGGTTGTTGGTAAAACATGTTGATACTTTGATGTGAAAACACGATTTTTGTCACTGTTTT
>JAODAC010019693.1:0-19622 GCA_027575185.1 Mimaenictus wilsoni | reverse complement strand
GAACTTTTTGCATGCATTCGCCAAAATATAAGAGAAAATCAGGTTTAGATGCGCTTAAACGACGTTTTTTTCGTGCGGAGAATTTAGCCCAACCTAAATTGTTAAACCTAACCAAATCAATAGCCAGCATAAATTTGTGTTATCTCTTTCAGCTATTTATGTTTACTGATATTTGATATAGTGAACCATTTTGAATAGATGTCTATGACCATCTATGGAAAACAGCGATTGTAATGATGTGCCAACGACTAAAATCAAAATTAACAAATGGTTTGATCAGCATCCCTAATTCAAAGTTGAAATCTATTCTCAAATGTATCATTCAACAAACATGCTTAAAAAACTTCATACATCTCGTCACGTAATTTTAAAAAACCGATTTTTCTTAGATTTAATGCGATTTATCGAATAGATGTTTTGGCTTTTTTATGTATGTTTACATGTGTAGTCTTATTGTTAGAAAATTTTAATAGCAATTGACCGATAGAGGTAGAGATAGAAAAATCCACCTCTACGATCTGTACCCCTTCATGCAAGACCTGCGCAGAAATCTGCGCATTCGCAATGGCATAATTGAGAATGCGCAGATTTCTTATATGCGCTCGTTGCGCATGCAGATTGCAACGAACTTCCTGTCCAACATCCAGGTGTGAAGTTTTGAAGTCTTGAATCTTTCATTCCTCGCCACGTTTAGTTTCTTGTCGGATGTGTTCCGCCATTTTAATTTCTTCGTAACGTTCATTTATAAATATAACTAAGTCCAAAGATGGTAAGTTTCAAACAATTTCAAGTGCCCTTATAAACGATGTTCATTAAAAGTTAGTCATGTACAAAATTAAATATGTTTTTATTGAAATATATTAATACATCCGTTACAATTAATTGCGTAAGATTATGCCGGCCAAATATTCGTCATGTGGATCCTCTGATCGAAAGTTTGATCAGCGGTTTAAACCACGTGTGCAGCCGGAGCGATGGCGAATATTTGGTGAATATTATCTTTGTTAACTAATTGTATTGGATCCAGTAACCTGTTTCAATAAAGAAACATTTTGTCCAGTAACTTTTAATTCACGTTTAATTGAAACACTCTTTACATATATAATTCGTAAGTTCCGTCATATCATTAATGAGTATTGTGTTTATTTAGAGGGAGGTTTTATCCATTCATGTTGGCCAAGCTGGTATTCAGATGGGAAATGCCGCGTGGGAGTTGTATTGTTTGGAACACGGTATTCAACCAGATGGGCATCTTACGAGCAATACCCCAGAGAAGGACGAATCATTCAGCACATTCTTCAATGACACCGGAACCGGGAAGTTCGTTCCACGTGCCGTTTTCGTCGATTTGGAACCCACGGTCGTTGACGAGGTGCGCCAAGGAAAGTACCGCCAACTTTTCCACCCTGATCAACTCATCAGCGGCAAAGAGGACGCCGCTAACAATTACGCACGAGGCCATTACACAGTCGGCAAGGAAACAATCGACCCAGTCTTGGAGCGCATTCGTAAACTAGCGGATCAATGTAAAGGCCTTCAGGGATTTTTAATATTCCACTCCTTCGGCGGCGGTACCGGATCGGGTTTTACTTCACTGTTGATGGAGCGCCTTTCCGTTGATTACGGAAAGAAATCCAAGCTGGAATTCGCCATCTATCCAGCCCCTCAGGTTGCCACCGCTGTTGTAGAACCTTATAATTCTATTCTCACGACGCACACGACGCTGGAGCATTCTGATTGTGCGTTTATGATGGATAACGAAGCGATTTATGATCTCTGTAGGCGGAATTTGGGCATTGAACGACCGATGTATGCTAATCTCAATCGGCTTATTAGTCAGGTAGTGTCATCAATTACAGCATCCCTGCGTTTTGACGGCGCTCTGAACGTGGACCTGAATGAGTTCCAAACAAATCTGGTTCCCTTTCCAAGGATTCACTTCCCTCTGGTAACATTCGCTCCTGTAATTTCCGCAGAGAAGGCCTTCCACGAGAAGCATTCCGTCCAGGAACTAACAAATGCCTGTTTTGAGCCCGCTAATCAGATGGTTAAGTGTGATCCGCGTCGCGGGAAGTACATGGCGTGTTGCATGCTCTACCGTGGGGATGTAGTGCCCCAAGATGTCAACAAAGCCATCACGGCAATTAAGCAGAATCGTACCATTCAGTTTGTCGACTGGTGTCCTACAGGATTCAAAGTTGGCATCAATTATCAACCACCCACAGTGGTACCACATGGGGACTTGGCCAAGGTACAAAGGGCTTGTTGCATGTTGTCAAATACGACTGCAATTGCAGAGGCATGGGGACGGCTAAACCACAAGTTTGATTTGATGTACGCAAAGCGGGCCTTTGTACATTGGTACGTCGGTGAGGGCATGGAGGAGGGTGAGTTCTCTGAAGCTAGGGAAGATATGGCTGCCCTCGAGAAGGATTATGAGGAGGTTGGATACGACTCTGGCGATGGAGATGATGAAGTCGAGGAATTTTAATTGAGTTTTTCATACCACTAAGTGTCATATATGTTTCATATGTTATTTGTTTGTATTCCATGTTCGAATCATAGATATTTGTTAATAATGCCCAAATATACTTAGCAATTTCCTTTCAATTGAATTGTTTCGTTTATTCTGAATAACTTCACGGCAAAATTGGCAAATTAATATAATGCACTTGCTTTATTATTTTTTGGCATGACAACCCTCCCATCCAATCCCAGTCAATCCATCAAATCATGCTTTGATTTTGTTTCTTTTCGAGTTGTTGAAGGACGCACTAATATCACCTATACCAAGCACGACGATATATCGTTGAAATTCTACATCGTTTTTAATACTGGCCTGTACGGACTATAAACCGATGCAATATTCCTATTCTCACGACGGAATACATCCGACAGGAAACAGGACACTTGCCCGATTTGGGTTTGTTCCCTCCAACACGACGATTAGGATGTGGTAAATCGAGTACCGGCTCGTAGGCCAAGTTCCTGAGCCCAGGGCGAAACACCTTCAATTAGCGTAACATCTCTCACCTCTGCCACCCGAATCGCGAATATGAGATATACTTTAAATTTGCGTTTCTCGAATACATTTAGGATGGCCTAGTAATGGAGCAAGTTAAATGCATTTCTTACATCTATTGTGACAACGACACGTATCGCTTCCACAGTAGATTTTTTGGAATTCACTACTCACTGGACCAGTAACTGATCCACCAGCTATGATGGAGGTGGTGATTAGAAGTGTGGGGATACCTCTATCTATTTATAGAAAGTCAAAGAGAGGCGTAAGATTGCTGAGGGAATCCATAAGCAGAGATCCATGGAAAAACCTGAAAACGTTTAAAACCTTTTACAGGATATACGGATAATTGAGGCTAAGTACACGACTTCCTTTAAGAAACCTGCGTAATTAATCTTTCATTTTCGAAGTTTAGAGTTGAAATGACGAATGCGAATTTTACCTGGTGTTCTTGTTGAGTTTAACATTTTTTTGCTATGATTTGGGTTCGAGAATAAATAAATGTAATGTTTTCAATTATTTGTATTGATGATCCACATAAATATTGTTTATTTGTTCATAGGTTTCAGTTTATAGTTATTTATATTTCAATAGACACATCAATTTTTAAATAATTAGGTAAGTAAATACATATACTTGTGTAATATGCAATGTATACGATTAGTCATCATGGTACCACTTTTTACATTTCAAATCATCTTTCAAATACTCTAAGAAAAGACGATTTCGTTTAAAGTTATGTCTTCAATAAGGTAATGTTAAACGATGGAAGGGACAAAAGGGATGGTTAATAATTACACGTGGGCCAGGATGAAATCTTACAATTTGCGTTACCTGCACAGGACACTTACGTTCATGCATTTCGTCACTAATCAAAGAAACTACAAAGCCAAAAGTCGTTCATTTCAACTTTCACACCATCAGATTTGGTGCACCGTCAACATACATGTTTTTCTTTCATTTTTCAAAGATTTAAATCAGACCAAGGCACAGTTTGGAAAATGAAACTCGTAAATATGATGAATAACAGGCTTAAATCAGAGTAACATAGTCAATTTCTCTATTTACATAAAGCACACAATTATTTTCAAGTTTCACAAAATAGCGTTCTGACATGGTCGAAGAGAACGCAGTCATATATATTTTTGTTTGGTGTCCCGCTACTCATACAATCATCCAAAGTTTTCGAAAATATTAAATTATCAGAAGAAATAAAACAATAACTTGTCATGCAAACAGATCTATCATCTATGCGCTGTTTTACTATAGTTTGTGACAAGTTTTTACTTGATCAAGTCAACCAATATTAGGATATCGTTATCAATTCTACATATAAACTTTGAAAACAATAACGGAATGTATTCGGCAGAACAAAATATAACATTATTAACAAAAAAGTCAGCAAAATTTATCTAACTTCTACACAATTATTTCTAATCTCTAAACAATAGTTTAACAAGTGGTTACTTCGCATTATCAGCTTTGTTTTCCCGTTCTGTGTTACACTTAAGAAACGTCTATCTTCTAGTACTCCTGAATCAATGTATACAATATTTTCTTCATATATCGCTAAAAGTACATGAATGTTTCAGATGAGTGTCGACAAATGCAATGATATAAATATTTATATGTAGGCCGTTGGTAAATAGGAAATACGAATGATTTTATTTTTATGTTGCAGTTGCACACTTGCACGTTGCATTTTTAAACATTAAATGTATGTACAACACTTCCACTGTGTCGCAGAGTTTGTCTTAAGTTTGCAAATTGCACAATTACAGATCTGTACCGCAAATAGACGTGAATAAAATTTGTCTGATTCCCTTATTGCTATCTGCCCCTACATTGTGTTTGTGTGTGTGTGTTAAATTAATATAAGTACCTCTCATTAGCTTGTATGGCTTTGATAGCATTCGAAAACGTTATCATTAAGTTAATCAACTAAAGCTACGTTGAAAATCCCTGTCTGAGTATATATCGCCTGACACAGCGCTTGCAAGGTTCGCAATGCCCCCAACCACAATTCGAACTTAACCACAATTGCATCTCTGCATAATCCCGAAAGTATGTTATGGCCGTGGTTCGAAATCATCTAACAATTAATTAACAACCATTGAGTCGATCGCTGACCGATCGTAAATATGTTTAGATGGTATATCTTTATAGTAAGTAGATAACAACGAACGAATGACGTGCAAATCGCGCACCTTCCAAGCGGACACGTACATAACCTAGCCTTGTATCTACAGCATTATAACCTCAAATTGCCATCGCTAGATCTGTAAATATATATAACACATCTGCGAAACTACGTTCTAATCACTAAATGTAACTGCATTCAATTAACCTACTCGCAAACAAGTGATAATTACTAACCTAGTTTAAGCTATGACATTTTGGCAACATTCATGTTCTTTTTTACAGTTTTTTTTATTAGTATTTTATTGGTATTCATCGAGTTTAGTGAGGGGTATGAATCAGATCTTTTTTGTTTTGTTTTTGTGCTGATAAGCGTGGAGCGCATGCACATTTTATTCTGTGTACATTTAGCTAATCGTAAGTACTTGTAATCAAAGGAAACAAATATGTAATCAATCTGTGTTAAAATATTCTTAACCTATATTTGTGTGGCTAGTTTGCGCGAATTGTTCTAGTACCAAATGAAAATAATGTATTGCTGTATTCTTTGAGCGGGATATTATAAAATTATAATAAATAATAAAAATATTGTATGAGTTTGTGCAAAAATATAACATGAGAATTACATTATTAGTCTTTCTAAATAACCTCAACATTGTACTAGATTGATTACATATTTCACTGAATGTTTCCATCATATATCAACCCTGTTTGTAGACATTATTGTATTGCACACGAAAGAAAATAGCACTTAACAGATATATGTGCAATTGATCTATTGTAATATTAATAGGTTATGATCTTGCTTAAGTTGTCTTCAATAAATTGGTTTAGCTTGTAATAACACCCTGTATATTGCTTGAATCAAGAATCGAAATCGACGCATTCGCAGGTTATGAAAGTTGCCGTTACCGACCGCTAGTCGATTCCCTACGAATATTTGGCCCAACTTCTTCGCCATGGCGTAGACAATAAACTTCCTTGTGTATTTATTGCAACGTTTGGCGATTTAGAATAAATAGGTTGCCCTCGTGCGTTCTTTTCATCCTAATTTGTACATAACCTACACTCTAAACCATCGCATACTAACCTCGAATTTGTGCGGCAAATCTGGTACTCGGCTAACTATGATTGGCTCGCACGGGTGTGCAACAAATAAACTATGAAATTCAACCAACAAGCGCGCAACGAAAAATAGATCGTTACGACTACAAACTCGTGGCGCTATTCCGCTAATTCGAACTAAACTAGACTAAACGTAACGCTAGAATATCACAATGATACGACATCGACCGTACACCTACCTACAGTATGCGTGATGCACCATTCGTTAAATTTGTCTAACTCTCCAGCTTCGTGTGAAAATGTTGTTTTGTGGTGTCTTGGATGTGTTTGTAGTGAGTGAGTTTTGTGAGTACCGTTTGTATGTGTGATTATGATTGTCGCGAAAATTTCGTCATTACCAACATGGAAGTGTTCCGCTCTTGCAAAGGTAACCGTTACAGTTGTGGTATCGATGCTTGGACACTCTAAATGCCGTCGGCATTGAGCAGTTCACTTCAGACATGCTCTTGCACCGTGAACCTCCTCGAAATTGGTACTGCTGAAAGGTCCCTTCCACACCGTTTATGTCTTACCGAGTGGAGGTTGAAGTGGTAACGAGGATATACACGATTTCGTCGGTTTGTTTTGCGGTTGATTCGGGCGACGGAAGGCGTTGGTCGTCGAAAATGCGATTCGATTGTCGACCACCCATAGAAAGGTTCAAATTTTCGGCTGATTGTATTTTTCTCTGATATTTCCTCTTGTTACATAGCCGCAGAGTCTTAAGTCAATGGTTCTGTCTCGACGCGTGCTAGTCGCATTTCAAATTCTTTGTTCAACGCTTGTTTGGCCTGAAAATAGTTTCATGATTAACAAATGTTCTGATATACAAGATGTGTCCAAAAAGTTTGGTGAATTTGGGCAGTCGAACGTAGTCAGTGAGACAGGTATCATTTCATAGAGGTATTCGATACTTGATGTTCGGCTTAGTATCGATATACTATGCCGAACATGTTGCCGTTGAGATATCGGACCATCCACCGAACTTTTTGAACACGCTTCGTATCATATTATGTAAAAGTACACATAACATAATAGGTTATTTTGTTATTAAGGGTTCATGCGATGATAGAGGTTATCGAATAGTAGTTAAGAAACTAACCTTCGTACGATGCTCCTGCAAAGCATTCTTAACATGCTCATGTTGTCTACCGATGTCATCACGCTTCTGTTCGAATAATCGTGCGAGTCTCTCGCGTTCGATGACGCCGCGGTCCACAACAGCGCTGTTCACCTCGCGCTTCACGCGTACCAGTTCGTCGCGGTCGCGATGGATCTTCGACAGCTCTTTCACCTCCTCCTTCCGCTTGGCCTGCAGCCGACGCATCGTTTCCACAGTCTCACGCTCGAATTGTGTCTGAAATTCAATAAACAATCCATCAATCAGTAACAGGACGAAAGCGCGCCGGAATGGGAATGCCTACCGTGAGGATTTTCACTTGGTTCGCCTGCGAGTCCTTCATTATCTTATCGGCGGTGTTGTATATCAAGTCGTGGTATTTCTCACGTAGTTCCTTCTCCTGCACGACGAACTCCCGGCTGGCGGCAAGAAGACGCTCGGATTGACTGCGAGGCAATATCGGGCGCTCGGTGCCGTCGCTCGTTTCCGGACAGTCAGCAACACTTGTCAACGGCTCGGAACTCGGCGATTCCGTTTGGAATACTCCTCCCCTGATAGACAGAGATTTAATTTGATTATGGTCGATACCAACCGGGAAAATCCCAACTCAATTCCTACTATGAGCTTTCATCAATTTCTTCCCCTCGTTTAGGGGTCGACCGAGCCTCAACGAGAAACGTATTACAGATATTTAGCGATCAACATCTTGACAACGAGGTTTGAAAATGGTACAACATATTGCATAATGGTACTTACATGTTTTTGCTGGAGAGGCGTTTGACAAGTTTGATATTAATCAATTTCGATCGTTTCTCGCCGCCACATTCGCTTGACTTCTGCGACTGCAGCGTCAATTTTTTCTTCTCGTGCTTTTTCCGCAGACTCTCCAATTTCTTCTCGAGTTCCAGGCGTTTTTCCTTGACAGATTTATTGTTGAGTAGCTTTTCCAGGGGCTCCGCCACAATATCCTCCATTTTGTCTCCGATTTCGGGGGTTTTTGCGAGGGAATTGGTTTGCTCGATGGACATGGTGGTGGTGAGAATGCTGGTGCTCATTGGAGTTGCATCCACAGCATCCGTGTTGAGATCAATGCTTGCAGCTGGTTTATGTATAGGTGGGTGCGTGGTCGGGCTGCCGTTAGCTGCAGCCGAAGCAGGTCTGGCAGCTGTTGTTGACGACGGTGTCGATTTGGGCTCCTCTCCGTCAACGCACTCCATTCCTTCGGTGAGAACAGCCAACTGCTCGGTGCGTTTCTCCTTCTCACTCTGGTACTTTATAGGATTGGCCAACGCTTCGGCGAAATCACTCAGTCCATCCGGCACGTAGTCTTTAACAACAATGTGCAAAAACAGAGTTGCCAACGGTAATGGTTGCCCTAACTCACTACGAAGATTCATATGTCTGTAACCGGGACACAGGCCAATCACAGGGAGTACACGATGCCCGATCAATTTGCCCGATTCCTCATATACCGATATCCGAATACTAGCCAATTCTGGAAGGACAACCTTCTTGAAGACAAATGGTTCCTCATCGTAAATCGGATTGATGCCGTTATTGGGTACGGTTTTCGTTCGGAACTTCCGACGCACGGTGTCCGCCGGCAATCCGTACATGTCAACATCCACATACGTCCCCACACGCTTATCAGTAAGAAATTGTCCCGCTATCACAGTAATTTTCACGGTACCAGCAATGATTCCGTCAACAGTACTCTCGGCGAATGGATCCAAACGTCGATCTTTACGTCGCATGAATTCTGGTTTGAGCAGATAACCGCAGCGTTGATTATACTCAAAGACACCGAGGTTCAGCTGCATCGCGAGGTCCAGCGTCTGGAAGTTGAGAGCCACCAACTGACAGCCGGCGTTCCAAAACACCTGCGGCATAAAGTTTGACGAATCGAAGCGAGTGCCAACCGGATAGACACGGCTCAACTGATGCTTGTTGTAGTTGACGAATTCCAATGGGCGCTCTTTCAGCAAAGTAGTTGCCTGCCGTTCATCGAATGAGGACATTTCGTAGTTACGATTCTTTTCTGAAATGCAAACACGCGCCGACATGTACAAACTTCGTTACTCAGATACTCAAATATAGGGCTAAGTAAATAACTGCGAAAATAAGATCATCACACTCACTCTCCGCATTCTCGAAGCTCGAAAAGTGTACCGGCTGCACGTAATTCACGAGCGCTGAAATTTCAGCGCCGGCTTCGGTTTCTTTCGCAGCTGGCGCTTTTTCGCCGACGGCCGTGCCATCCTGGGATTCGCTAGGTGGTTCCGGATCGCCGCCATCGACCTCATCATCGCTGGAGGAGTCTTCTTCCTCGGTAGCCGTCGATTCCTTTGAGCCCTGAAAAACGGAGATCAAAGCTGTTTACACAAAGTACACACTTCTATCTCAAGTTTCACATTTGCTTCTGTAATTAGACACCGTCTACTGGAAAACTACATATATGATCTTCTAAGTTTATAATTAGAAATGTACATACAAGTTCACAAAATACGTACCTGTCGTGTTTGCAGCGGTGGAGCATGTGTATGACTCGAAATCTCACCGTTACCCGTATTACTTGACTCATTTATAGATTCATGTTGGGCTGGATGCGTTCTTTTATGATGATGGTGATGCTTCTTCTTGTTCTTGATGATAATCTTCCGTCGAAGCAGTGCGGGTGGTGGTAGGGAAGCTCCCGGTTCAAGTTTATGAGATTCCAGAGGTTCCGCTAAGAGCATCTCTCCGAAAATGTCTCTGCAGTAGTTGGCAATCTTCGCCTGCTGCCGCGGATTACAGTGATTCTCAAAACTAAGTATAACCGGAAAGTCAGAGGTCTTGAATGCGCTCTCGGCAATTGCCTCTAAGACCTCACGAGCGTTGATCTCGGGCACAAATGTGTAGCCATGCACTATGACCGGTTCCTCGGTACGACCATTCCAGAAATCCAGCTCCACACATCTGCATCCGGCGAGTAACGCCTGCCTGTAAATCTCAACGCTAGATCGTCCCGTTATCTGATGTCCAGTGAGATACGTATTATGCGAGGAGTTGATGAAGTAGTGCGACATAGGCTGGTCCATCTCGTCGCAAAGATCGTAGCTACTAGCTGCGATAATGTTATTATCCTCGGACATTAGGTACCGTAGAAAGCCATCGCAGGACAACACACCTTTCTGGGCATTACCCTTGGAGTCATACTGTGCGATTAAGTCCTTGGCGCGTTCGGCATTCGCATAGGGATGAAGGATCTCGTTCAGGCGAGGATCTCGCTGTTGATTGTTGAGAAAAGCGACCAGTTGGTCCGTAGACATTGTGACCTTTTTCTGGGAGCCTGTTGATCCGCACCTGAAGAACACAAAGGAGAAAATAAATGAAAAGTAGTTTGGAAGCAATTAGCACAGGGTAATTAGGACGTACAGTTCGTAGAAGACCTTTTCGAGGTCCGTGCGCTGGGTCAGATGTTTGTAGAAGTTGAAGAAGTCGTCGTAGGAGAACTTCTCTGGATTAATAGCGTCGTTCTTGCCGGAGGGGAAACCGCACGCGTCGAGTGCCTTCTCGACGCGCTTGCGGTCGTCCTTATTTTGAGCAAACATTTTCACAATACTGCAAACAACGGCTAATGTATTCAACCTTATCTAGATTGTATTTAAAATTAAATCCTTGGAGTGGTCCTCAAAAATCTAATGATTTATTAGCAACTATCATAGTCTGAATCCCTGAATTGACATATTATGATGCTTAGTGTGATTATCTTATGAAATATAATTGTGTGGACATAGGAAGAAGTTGGAATACTTACTTTTTAACTGGAATTTTTCCCGTTTTGTTCGGGCTGAGGGAAAGCTTCGTGTATGCCTTGAGGAGGAACATGCTGTTCGTCCCATTGATCCGATTCAGATTGTACGCGAGGCTCATCAGCGAGTCCGTCCACAGTTTGGCGATCTCCTTGCGTGTGCAACAGAAATTGATAAAGTTGATGTTGACAAAGTCGCTCGCCACACACACGGTGACGGTCTTCTCCTCAAGCGTGTCCTGCGAGCCCATCGTGACGATCTGCCGCAGGCGTGGATCCTGTATACAACAAACAAAATGCGCTTTTCAATTAAAAAACTCCGACACGCCGACAAATACCGTCGAAACTTTTTCGCTTTGCCACCAACATGCCAATTTTTCAATTGATTCAAAAGTTCCAAAATCGACAAAGCAATGAAAAACCATCTCTTCCAAACAAGCAGAAAAGGGCATAAAGCCATAAGAAACCAGAAAATGAATACATGACTGAAAAACGGGGACAAGATTCAAACAAGCAAAATGAAATAAAGTACAAAATTGGAATGGTTCCAACTAGTTGTAAATTTGCTTTGTGGAATTCGTTTTGCATTTTCCAGAAGGCTACGTACTCCTATTCTAAAGTAGCAGCAAAATCACGCTTATTCATTAATAATTTTTATTTTTTGACACGATGGATGGTCGTCAGTAGACGACCATTTTCCCTGAATGCGCTAGTGCGAATATCAAGCTGCGTTGTACCCCCCTACGACACATTCCGATGACAAATTCACACTCGTAAATCATCTTTCCATCCTGCAAGCCCAGCCGTCTCAGTTTTCGCCCCACCCACATTCATACCAAAAAATATTTCATAAAAAGCGAACAAAGGAGACGGTTTTAGAACCAACCAAACCGCAAAACCCGAAGATATATATCTCCAAAATCTGCTCCCCTGAAGAAAGTTTAAATTAAATCGCTTAAAAGTACGAGCACTTTCTATTGAGGTCAATGTTCATGAAAGGTACGCCGTAATTTTGCTGTTATAATTCGATATAATTGATGAATATTTAATGAGGAATCCAATCTTGGAATAATATTTGCAAACTTTGTCCTGGCGAGGGAGAGTAAAAGTGGAAAAAAACGCAATCTTCGGTTAAAACTGCTCGTTCATTAAATAATTAATGAACGGGTAATGACGCTCACGCCGCTGCTGGTGGCGGCTGGGATCGTTAAGCTGCGAATGGTAACGATGCGTAGAGACAATAAGCGGGTTGTGAAACTGAGGTCCGCGAGATGGTGTGCATTATATATAAGTTCGACGCGGGCTGTTGGGATGCTGTCGAAGATAACATGGGATCTCTGCGCGGGATGCCGATAACTTTAAACGCTGGTATGATAATTGCCACTCGTAAATCACGCATTGCGCGACAGTCGGTGTAAAATTCATTGTTTCACAGTTTGGGTTATGACCGCACAAGCATTATATTTGAGCAAGTACGATTTAGTAGTACTTTGGTACAACAAGTGGGGACATTACAAAATAGTTCTAAAGGTTGATGGAATAGAATTGATGGTCAGAATAGCGGATATATTTTCATATCATATTTACATGTATCACAATATATCGAAAATTACTAAAATTCATACAAAAATGGAGATTTTACAATTTATGGTTAAAAAGAAATATGGATACATTTTGGGAAATCGAACCCACATACCCTTAATAAATCCATGATTGTAAAACGTGATAGTAAATTCACAACCAAGTGATAAGACTCTGGCTTCGATCAAAGCTCCCCCCATGAAACTGGAGTAACTTTAGTGCAAGAAGTATTAATATGCAACGAAAACTTATCAGAACTGAAGTAAAAGTACAAACCCACAAGATTAGTGATTCCCTTTGATGTAAGGTAAAAGACATCAGATGCGAACGTGCTTCCATTCGTTTATATTGTTGACCGAACGGACCAGACTTTCAAAAATTGCAAAAATGGCGTTGCCCTGATGTACAAGCTCCTGTGGATTAGGCATGTCAAGGGTGCCCGACAATTCCGGGTTACTCGGTTTCCCGCCTTGTGAGTTTCGGGTTAAACCGGGCTTTTACTTTTTCAATTTACAAATCGAGGCGAGTCGCCCCTCTATTGCTTGATTCTGTTTCTAAACCGAAATCGATGCGAGTCGCCCCGCTATTGCTTGATTCTGTTTCCAAACCGAAATCGAGACGAGTCGCCCCACTATTGCTTGATTCTGTTTCTGTGTTTTAACATGTTTATTTACTCAATCGTGAAATTTATTTCTTCAGCATATTCCTCTATGAATTTGCAACAATTTTTGTTTGAACATCTTGAGGCACCCTCGTCTAGTTTCGGAGAAAATCGAGTGCATATGTCTTTTTATGGACGGATCAATTGAAAATTCAAACTTCAATCGTCCGTTTAGGGCACTTGCACCAAGTCAAAACAATGGCTCTCTCAAAATGTGTACTCATTTGGGTCATATAAATAACATGTGTAAAGGAGAAGGGGTACGCTCAATTTTTTTTTTCTTATGGAAATCTCTAACAAAATTCTTTTTTGGAATTTTTTTACTAACTTCACAGTGGTCAAAATCATTCTGTGCGAACTAATTTCCCAGTGTTAATTAATCATCTGATACCTTGGACATCAGAAGTTTACCCCTTGCGCTTTCTTACATCGTTTCCTTCATTAGTTCGACCAAGAGAAATATTAGCCATCCTTCCAAACTTGTTATTTCTTAAGTATACGTGTATACAATATAATTACAACTTGTCCTACGTACGAAGGCGGAAAAACAAAGTGCTCGGCTGAATCGAATTAAAACTTTATTCGTTTAGCATCCTCACAGTCAACGCTTGCAGCTCGTCGCAGGCGAGCGGTAGCACACCGCGAGCACCGCCTCCTCATGCCGCCGGCAGCGCAGCTCTCATTAAGCGCGCCTGTGTGTCAATATGTAATTACAATAAGTGCCCCATCGATTCACTGCACCGTCCTGCTAATTTCTCCGTTGGCGGGCATATTAATGCACATGGCAAGTGAGTCATTCGCTCGAATTACTTTGGCAATTTTACAAAAGCACTTATCGCCGCAAAACAAGCGCCATGGTGCTTCCAAGAAGTGACGAGGTCATTTCACAAGGCAGGTCAACACTGAATTTGCTCGCACTCGTTCTAGATAATAACTAGGATAAGCACGCGTGCAAGAGGAAACAATTTAAAAACTTCCTTTATGCGCCTTGTTGCTGGCCTGAGAAAGGTTGATGAAGATGAAGAACACTAGATGGATGCGCGGCATGGGACTTGCAGGCAAATTGTTTTTTTTTATTCTTTTTTATTTTCCCGAGTTTCCTGCAGGCGGGTTCTGTGCGTTTGTAGTCGTTGCAAACAATGACCTGTAAGGCCAAAAGAGAGGAATGCTGGGAAAAGAGGATTAAGACAGAGAAGAAATAAACCTCTTGCTTCAGTTGTTCGATGATTTTCTTTTAAACGAGCTTCTTGCTGGTCTTCAATCGCTTATTGTATACCTTATCACTTGAAAACTCTGCGGTCTGACAAGAATTTCGAGTTAAACACATTCAGATCTCATTGTTCAGAAACAATGACCCTGTTCAGTTTCTCATTGCCATTACCTAAATCGGAACTGCAAATGTCCAAAGCGTCTAAAGCTAATTATTGATTTTGCGTGAATGAATCTCAGTTGTGCCAACTGTAGAAATACAGATAGAACGTTCCCTGATGGGGAAGTTCGTATATTTATTTAAAGCTTTTTTGAATAAATATTGCCGAAGAGATGAAGTTGTTTGTTTCTATTAAGTTTGCGGTCGATATTCATGGAAAAATATTACTGGTGCGTGCGTCCTGGTTTTCCCGTGTGCGCAACAAGTACAGGATAACAAAGGGAAACTTTGCCCTAAGCGTAACTCTACGTTCGGGAACTTTGCGAGCAATATTTGTATTATAATCATTTTTGTCTCTGAAGGAAACGAACTATTTAACGGTCTGTTGACTTATGTAATATAAGTTGACCAGTATTAAGTGGATATGTGCAACATAATATTTTAAATGTGTAAATCGGGTACTTTGTTTGATACTGAGCTGCAAGCATTTTCCGTTCAAAAGGAAAGATGCAGAGTTTTTAACATTATTTGTCGTGATAAAACTTTGACCGGAAATAACTCCATAGGCCATAATTAATTAACAGTAAAATGTTATAATATATGAAGTATGTATATATAGAACCTTTATTGGCATTTCCTTTTTCAAATATTGCCCTGTCCATAGCCCCAAATCATAAAAATTAACATAACAATAAATATGTACAATACTATTACAGAAAATCAAAAGAAAATCAACTTCAACACTGCTCCGGCCTCTCCCTCCTCCTCCTTCTCGCTTCAATCAATCAACTTGTCCAGGTATTCCACTCCTTCTCCCGATTCCTTTAGTCATTCCTCTACTGTCCTCCTTCCCATCCCTCCCGTCCTAGCCCATTCCTCCTTGACTTCTGTACACTCCCCCAGCCAAGTGCTGAAGTATGCAGTATGAATTAAACAGTAAGGCCTTTTTGTCAGCGGTCCAATAATTGTTGACCATGTTTTGCCAGGCAGGACAAAACCAATATTTAACATATTTAACACGCAAACAGACCCTGGACCTCCCTTGGTGCAACTTTGTTTTGACAAAAAAAATGTTCGCGGGGTTTTCGGACCAAAATAGGTTGGTCCTATTCGGGACTTCTTTCCATTATAACTAGGTTTGACTGTATATCATCATTTACGAATGGGAGGTAAAGAAAATGATTATAAATTAACTATGAAAGAATTTACACCAAGGGATTATTTATCGAAATCTAATAAAAGAGATTTTAAACTAACTAGTAGTTCCAGATCATTGGAACAGATAATAATTCATTCAATTTACAAAAGTTTTATTGTATCGTATATCAGGCATAAAAATAATCTAGAAGACATAGCTTGAAGCAAAAATAATTTAGAAACCACCACATCGATATCAAATAACGAGCATAATCTAAATGCTTTAGCAATAATTGGTATTAAATGTAAATTTAATTGTGACGATTGACCTAAAATGTAAATACCACAAGCCTGAAGGAAACGAACTATTTCGGCAAGAAAGACAATGCGCCAAGCAGCGTACAAGATGATGAAATTAAATGTAAATGTTTATTCAAGAGTCCATTAGAGAATGGCACGGTGTCGGAGGAGGAGATGGCACGAGGCGCCTTTGGCGTAGATATAGCACATGAATTGTAATATGCGGTTGAGCGCAGTGCTGTTTAATAGGTATTTATTACATCGCTTTGGTACCATGCGCAAAACATATTTTACTGCACTAGTACTCGTTCGAACAAGCCTGCGCTACAAATGTACGGTATACTTTCATTAAATTTTCTATCATGAGAGTCTGGAAGTAAACATAAATATTATAAATGGGACTGTGGCTGGTAAAATAAGAAAGTATTACTTATAATATTTGATATAGAGGTAGATAGATAGATAGAAACATAGATAGACAGATAGATAGATAGATGTTCCCACTTAGAAGAGTAATATCTTGGAAAATGTGTTTTTAGGCTATTTCTAATGAAGTTATGATAATTTGGTGCCTACGGTCCTTGGTGAATCTTTTATACGCATCATTAATTCCACTTTATATATTCAGGTTCGTAAAGGTTAGAAATATCAAAATTACGTGGATGCCATAAAATGATGTAGCACGGTGAGAAAGAACTTGACCAGTTTAAAGGAACTAAATATTAAGGACCTATGGAATTGAAGCCAGAGCCCCTGTCCTGGAATGTTTTTTGTTGTTGTTGTAAATTTTGCTCTTTTGTGGATTTTATCCTAATCCCTCTCCCCGTTCTGTATCGTGTTCACTTGTCATAAGCAGAAACTGACAACAAAGCTTTCCTCCCCGCCGAAAGTAATATTTACATCAAATGGAGGAGGTCTGCGTCCCGTTTAACGGAATCAATTTTCGATTTGCCCCTTTAACAATCAAATTGCCTTTTGTGGGCCGTGCGCCCATATTGGGAAACACTGGTCTAAAGGAAGTGGGGCAGATTAAAGGTACTTAAGCAGATTAAAGTAAGTTGTTAACAAGTGTTTGCTGATAAGCACTTTATCCTAGTAAAGCACTGGAACATCAAACTCGTCCCTCAACATATTATCGAATCCATTAAATTTAAATATTTACCCCAATTTTTCCTTTCTCCGATTAAAAAAGTTACTGACAAAGTTTTCATCGCAGTAAAAATCGAGGTGTCCTACTTCTCCGCAAAATGAAATTATGCAGAACAACTGAAATTGTTATCGGAACGACGCGTGCTGCGACTGTTGCGAATGTTCCCAAATGCGGGAAAGTTCTGAAACGTGGGTAAACGCAATTTGCGCACAATGAATTCGCGGCGTGCGTGTTGACGCAATCGAATTGTTCCAAGCAAACACAAATGAAACGAAAAGGAATTTTTGAAATTTTACGCCGTCAGCGTAATGAACGAAACAAATGGACGGGGGCGTCAGCAGAGCGAAAGCAGAAAGACAAAAGAAATGAGAAACCGACCACCCCGTCATCCTGCGCGTTGATACCGGGAGCAAATAAAGCAATGCCTGTGCGCATTCATTGCTTTCCACAATTGTGACATTTCAAATGGATAGGAAAATCGAATTCTATTGTCCTGACATTTCCAAACTAAAATAATGTTTCATTCACACTAATGATAAGACTAAGAGTAAGCGATTGGAAAAAAGAAGAGTAAGACTTGGATGACGTTAATCTGTTTTCAATACCATTTTCCTAACTTTCATTAGTTATGAAATCTTATATTAGCTGCAATAAAAACGTTTCTTTCGTATCATTCTGTTATGTTTTATGACTTTAGTAATTATGAAAACGATAATTTAGTAATTAAGATATGCGAGAACATTGCGCGAAAAAAAATTAATGCACCCTTCAAATACTTCCTTATTCCAGTCGTTTCCGCGTTGAAAGCTGCACGCTTTTTATATCCGTAATAAGGAAAGTCATTATCGTTATCATTACGAGCATGCAAGCATTAATGTACTATTATTCACTTAACGACTAACTTCTTAGTCGTCCTACACGACGAGCTAATTTTCGCAATCACTTCTATATCGTTCTTCTGGGTAACAAGTCTCTCTCAATTAGGTTTTAATAATTGCGAAGAATTTGAAAAAATCTGCCAACCAGTCTAGGGTTCTCTTCTTCTATGTCGGGGGTAGGGGTGGTGCTTTTTATTCGTATTTCGAGCAAATGTCCAAAGTTATCGATTATAATGGATTAAGGGGCATCCCTTTCGTCCAAGCCGTGGGTCAAAATTAAGTTGAGGGAGGGGTTCATTTTGAGACAGGGGCTTTGTCTATAACGGGGTCCCTAGGTACGTGCCTAGTATGGCTAATAGATGATTCGCCACTGTACAACCTCCGTCTTTCTGGATCGTCCTTTAAATAATTCGTATTCCATAACAAGAAATTGCAGTGTTATCATGATGATACTTGCACATTTGATGCAGATATAGGGCACGAGAGGGTGGTGGTATTCAAGTATCTAGGGTGAAGGATTACATCAAATGGAAGTTGGGCATGTGCGATGGATACAAGTAAAGGCAAGATGTGCATGGGGTAGAGTAATAGAGAGATGGGGGCGAATGTGGGGGAGTAATTGGGGAGTGGCGATGAGATTGTGGGATGCGTGTGTGAGACCAGTGCTGCTGTACGGTGTGGAAGCATGGGGTCTGAGTGAATGGGAGGTTGTGGAAAAGGAACAGGCGTGGTTCTTGAAGGACCTATTTGGACTGGAGCGATCTACGCCGTTGTATATAGTACTGCAGGAAGCAGGGAAGTTGAGCCTGAGATGGGAAACAGTGAGTTTGGTGGCAAGGTATGAGGAAACCTTGAATCGGATGGAAGATGGGCGTTTGGTGAAGAATGTATGGGAATGGTGTGTGAGAAAGGGGGAAGTGCGTGGAAGGACCAAAGGAAGCTGGCTTACTGGGGGGTTGGGCTGTCAGAAATAGTAGTGAGACAGCTGATGGTAGAAGGAACTTTGGAAGAGCATGTAAGGAGAAGGGGTGAAGAGGTTGAATACCAGACTCGTCAAAGCAAAATAAGGGAGAGTACATCCAACCCGCAGTACCATCGTATTCAAGCTCTGGAAGGTAGGCCTGACTATGTGGATAGTAAAAGATTGAGCTCAGAAGAGAAAAGGTTGATGGCAAGGGCGAGATGTGGAACGGAGGAACGGGGCCGAAAAGTATGGATGGGTGTCGAGAATATGAGATGTATGGTGTGTGAGAATGGGGTTGATACGTGGGAGCACATGGCGTGAGAGCACCGTGTATTGATTGTGAGGGTGAAAGGAGTATGAAAAGGTGGCTGAGTGTGGGAGGGGAGAGGGTGGCTATGGTGAGGAGA
>JAODAC010019682.1:0-19629 GCA_027575185.1 Mimaenictus wilsoni | reverse complement strand
GTATTCGTATATTTATTTAATTCTTAATGGCCCAGAGATTATCGGAGTGTGATGAATTCCTCCACTTTACCGAAATACTACATAAACTTAGGAATAGACTAAACAACTTGGCGTCATACGTAAAAAATATGGAAAATTCCACCTAAGACGTCCCGAATCTTAGGTTATGGTCTTATCAGTGGCTTGGTGATGGAGACTCCCCAGAGCCATCGGTTCGCAACACCCATATTGAAGTAGACTACATATAAATATATAATATCCATTAATTGCTGTGATAATATTTGTATTTAGAATTGTTTTCAATTCAAGATTTATTTTTGCAATGGTTAGACACTAAGTTATTTATTCTATTGAAATCGGTCCGAAAAGTGGGAAATTTCCCTTTCAAGTTTAATCCTGCCCGCAAACCTGTAGCAAAATATTGTTTGGACAGGACTGGCATCGTTATTATGTCATACGACTAAGCCAAGCAGCCCATTTTGTTACAAGTTACGTTTAGTTGAACCCCATAAAATGTTTAAAATTTCTTAATGGGCCTTGTAATAAAGGTACTGTCATAGATAATAACAAACAACAGTAGATTTCTTCATTATCCCAGATTCCTTTATAACCAAAATCTGCTGCGAAACACTCTTAAAGCCTTTATTCCGAAAGTGATACCCTGTTGTAGTGATGCCAGATGCCAGATTATATCAACGGTAAATAATATTGAGGAAGATCCAATCTTTGATGTGAAAACACAATTTTTGTCAATGTTTTACACGTTTAAAAGATAAATCTTACGATGTACATTTCGCCGATAGGCATCGTCGGGTACTAGCGAGCCAAAAGTTACAAAAGATGTATTTATACAAAATTTTACATTATAACTTTCGGCTCGCTAGTACCCGACGGTGCCTAACGGCGAAATGTACATCGTACGCTTTATCTATTAAACTTGTAAAATATTGACAAAAATTGTGTTTTCACATCAAAGTATCAACATGTTTTACCAACAACCTACAGTCCTCTCCATTAATTAAGATCCAATCTATTAAAATATTCTGTAGCCGATCTGTTACACAAGCCAACACTTCCAAACGTCGAACCAAGTTTAGGTCAGATGTGTTTAACTACTAAATCCAATTATACTGTCGAGTTTAATAATTCTTCTTTATAACATACTCAAATATATATAACTCAATAGTATGAAATTCATAATCAATTATCATAAAGCAATCACCAGTTCACGACCATCAATGCGTTTATGCGCCTTTTAAGTTAGGCGACACTTATGTTGTCAGATATAATACCGATTAATTGTTGTGATAATTTAAGATATCTTTACATACCATATACCTTTATATACCTTTATTGGCATTCACCTTCTACACCATTTTACATTTTACCGCCAATAGACTTTATAAAATAAATAAACAGAACAAAAATATAATCCATAACAATAAGACAAAATAAAGTAAATTACTTTATCTATGCTGTTGTGAACAGCCTGCCTGCTGACAACATCCACCTTTGACGAAAACACCAAAGGTCTTTTATTTTAGCAGGACCCGAACTACCCGTTCGTTGACAGAGACGATTGCGCTGCGGAGAGAAGTAGACACGTCGAAGTATGGCTTGTGACTAACTTTATTTACACAAATTTACAATACTGGGGGGGGGGCTGGAGTCCACACACACCTACAACGCTTTTCCCTACAATCTTCCACCTCACAAACCTACCCCTGGACCAATCCGGGCACACTCCGCCTACCACTCGCTCTCTCTTAAGACCTACGAGGTGTACCACGAAACGCTACTCTTAGGTACAGCTTTACTCAAACATATGTGACGCACATTTCGCCACTCTTAAGTCTAGTCGCCCGATCTGTGGGAGGTCGTTAAAGATAAGATGGTACCACCGGACGTGCCTAAACAATACACCATCGGATCGGCTACGCTTTTCAAAACTACCCAAATCGCAAAATGTGCACGTCGTAAAATATCTGTCAATTGCAGTCTTGACCTTCATAAAATCTTGGAAAATATTCAACGACTGTGCACAACGATTCCCAACATATGCTCCCAGTATCAGCGTTACAACACATTCAAGTCGAAATCACCCAACATTTCCCCGCCTACTCCCTACCTTTCTTCTTTTCCTTCATCCTCACTATGATCGCCACCCTCTCCCCTCCCTCTGATAACAATTTCAGATATCTAATGAGTCACAATATTTCTTTTTACGATATATTCTTTGACGTTTATACTAGTATATTTGTATTTTACTGAAATCTGTTAGAAAAAAAGAAATATTCCTTTCCTAGGTTACTCTTACGCACAAACCATTATCAATATATTGCAGGCCAAGCCATCAACCCTTACTACGTTCAAATTTACCGATTGTTATAACCCTACCAAATGTTTAACACTTTTTAATAAACCTTGCAATAAAACAAAGTATCGGGTACAAATAATTTTATTGTTAGGTGTCTTCATTATTCCATATTTTATTTTAGATGTAATAACGAAAATTTGCACCAACGAAACCCTCCTGGAAGTCTTTTAAACCCTTCATTACGAAAATGATACCTGTTTGTAATAGATGCCGGGTTATATCATATATAATATAATGGTGAGGATGATCAATTTATATATTCCGTAGCCGTTTTGTATCCGATCTGTGTTACATCCAACGTTTCCAAACTTCGAACTAATTGTAAGTTTAGATCGGAAGAGTTTAACTACTAACAATAAGTCCAGTTATACTGCAGAGTTCAATAATTATTCTTTATATGCCCTTTCTTAATATAATAATATTATGAAAAGATTTTCTTCAACCGTATAAATTCCAACCAATTATAACAAAACAATCAGCAGTTAACGACCCTTGACATTTTAAGCCCTTTGAGTTAGGCGACATTTATGTTGGCAAATATAAAACCGATTAGTTGCAGTGATAATTTAAGGTATCTTATGCGACACTGTCGTGGTCGGCCACATAACTGTTGGCCGGTTGTTAATTAAACGCGTTTGAAACTTTAATTAGAAATGTAAATAGACGACGAGCGGAGCGAACGCACATATTTGCAATTTAAAATCCCTGCGATCCGATAACGACATCGGGGAAGCGTAGTGTCATGTGCTGGCGGTACCGGTACCGTCGTCAAGAATCGCTTTAATTAATTAAACACACGCGAAACTTGTGTCGGCAGGTGTCAAGAAAACATGAGCTGCAAATAAATGTACAGGAAATATATCCGTTTAATTGTATCTAATGAACTCATTACAACACCTTGTAATTAGGAAGATTTAGCCAAGTTACTGCATGAATGTTGAAACTTTGTGCCTTTGTGTAACAAGATCTTTAATGTATTTCGTAAAATATACTTAAAAACTGAATATCTTCTTGTTACTAAAAGTTTCGATCCACAATTAATACAAGGGAGCGCTTTAAATCAATATTGATGGTGAACATCATCAATCTACTCTCTTAGACATACTTTTAAACATTTTTTCCCAAACATTTATCTTTTGTCATCCTGTTTATGTGAAGTTATCTTTAAGGTTTACGTTCTCCCGCCTCATTTTTATTCATAGCAAGATAAAAATATCTAGAAAATTACGCAAGAGTTAGAACTAACAGTTGAAAGCTTTAATTAGAGCCAGTGATAATTGAGTTATGTTAATTGAATGCGATTGAAAATTGGCAAGTATCGCAACTCACTAAGCGAATCAGTATCCGATTGCCGTATGGAAAATTGATTGTAGGTAGCCAGTGACATCTTAAAACACGCTCGCAATTAAGCAATTTCTCTGCGACGCCGCGTGCGAATTCGATTTGTTGGAAATCTCGTCAGTGGTACATCGAACCGGCCTCGGGGAAAGCTATACATAAATTGGCCGTCTTCCTTAAATCGGAGTCGTAGTGTGTGAATCCCCAACATTGGAGGAGTCACACATTGACGCGTTTGCCGCCATGCATCGCATTCGGCTTCAGGGGGCCTTAAAGGAGAAGAGCGATAACCACGCGATTGGCCATCAAACCGTAACTTTGCGAAAGGATTACGCGAAAGGATTAAGCGACTTCTGCGCGCGCTATGTGTTTGCCCGAAATTGGTCGCAGCTTTAGATATGCCTTTGCGAAGACTTTAGCGGATCGCAGTCAGTTTGCGCAACCAAAACTACATGCTCATTATTAATAGCGACTGCAAAGCTATGTAATATTCTGCAAGATATCCTGATTAGTTTTAAATTCTAAGCAAATAATTTTCATAAATCTTTTTGTGCTTGGGAAGCGTAAGTTGGTCGTGATTAGGGAGGCAATCTTAAGGCCCATGATTTTCAAAGTGGCAATTCTCAAGTAGACGCATGGGAGGAGATTATGTAGGCGGAAGGACAAAGCCGAAATCATGTGTGAAACTCTTGGGACGTAATCTTGTCGGTGGACATCCGGGCAGGAAGCACACGAAGGTTTATCACCATTCTCTGGACCCTATGATTAGACGTTCTAATAAAATCCGGAATAATATAAATTTCAAAAAGTAGAATACTTTTTGAAGTGTAACTTGGCTACGCGTGCTTGCTTGGGGGTAAGATGGTGAATGACATTGGAGAGCGTTATGATTTTTGGAAACATATATTTCAGTAACCAACAATTATATTTTAACTTTTCTTTTTTATTGCGTTTTTTTTTTATTTCACAAGCTATTTCTTCTTTTTCAGTTCCATTTTAACCTTTTGTGGTTTTATTTGAGTGTACGCGCAGATTTTCATATTTCGAGCGAGTGAAACGTGGATATGCAAAGTGAAATGAGAACAGTGACATCATTTTGTTGTTTATCCAGATTTTCAGTTAGTATAACGATTCGGTGAAGTAAAATGCCACCAATAAGGTCAAATGTAAATAATGTCTTGGGAAGTAAGCTGAAACGTCGATGTTCATCAATTTCGAATGAGCAACTCGTGAAAATATTACTTCACTCTGACGATAATACAAAAAAATGTACATCTTGCTGTCACACAATTCAATATTCAATAAAACTGTATCTGAGAAAATGGGAAGTTATACGTGTGAACGGAGAGTTTGAACAACTTCTGCGGGTTATTGTTACTAAAAGATGTTAACTGCCAAAAAACTGCAGCTAAAAGCCAGTAATTTTTCAAATGGACTCTGTTTAGCACAAACCTACATAATGCCTTTTGGAGTAAGCAGAATGCGAGGAGAGAGCGTTACAATTTTTGGCGACGCATATCTCGGAAAAAAACAATTCGATTTTCATTTTCCTTTTTCGTTTTTTAATTACAAATTTGCCTTGCCGCGTTTAGATGAGTGTAAATGCTGTGAGGCACATTTTGAGCAAAATGTATATCCGTGGATGTGCAACATGTAATGAGACCAGTGACGTCAATTTGTTGCACATCTAGATTTACAGTTGGTATAATGACTCGGAGGGGTAAAAATTTCATGAAGAAATGTCAAACCTAAACACAACCGTTAGTCGTAACGCACGATAGAAACGTCATAAATTCGCTTTTACTCTAATAAATCGAACGCAAGTTTAAGCAAACTTCGGAATAAAGGTCTGCGGTAATTAGGTTGGCCACTGCAAAGCATAATCATTATATTTTTAAATTTTGTTGAACATTGCAAGAACCTTATAACACACAAATGGAAAATGAGAGAGAATCTCTCATCAAGTACAAAATCATCAAGTACAAAATACTAATAAAAAACTTCAGTTATGTGATCAAGAACACAGTCGTCTTTTTGAGCTGTGTTTTTTAGTTTTTCACCTTATCTTACTTAGACATGTAAGGTGGAAAACATTTTATGTTGCAAGAAATAAAATAGATTCGATTTGACTCCTCTATGAGTTTTCTTTCTATAATACATCATAATAAATATTATGAGGTTGCACGAACATAAATCAATCTTATTGGGGTTAGAAATTTCTCTGAGGTCAACATCTATTTTCAGTCGTTTTCTGAAGATCCTAGTATTGACAGTGGGATATAAGCAGCGTCGAGGCTCGCCGATTTTAAATGGAGCAAATCCCTGAAAATATTGCTTCATCCTGACGATAACACAAAAATTGTACATCCTACCGTCGCACAACTTCAATAAAACTTTATGATGTGACAAAACGGAAAGTAAAACGTGTGAACTGAAAGTTTGAACTACTAGTGCATACATGACTATTGCCACTAAAGGATATTAACTGCCAAAAAGCTGTAGCTAAAAGCATGTCTTTGTTGAAAGGGTACTACTCGAATAGTTACCAACGCACAAGTATAAAGCCCCCTTCATGATAGTTCACTTCAGTATTTTCAACAGGGTACTTCAAAGTTGTTAGGCTTTGGATGCAAAGGGAGTATTTAAATTAGTCCGGTAGCTCAAACAAATGCAACGAGCGTTTGAATTGTGTGTTTGGTTGCTTTCGTCACGACATCAATTTGTTATCTTCTTTGGCACACAACAAGTGTACGAACGGAAGGATTAGGATACCATGCGTTTAGCAGCATTACCAAAATGCAACAGGAACATGAACCTGACGCGAAGTATGTATTAAGATCGCCGGCAACGACGTTTTCTTATTGTTAGCCTTGCAATCGAATTAAAGCAGAAAAGTAGCAACGAAAACTTTCCGCCCCCAAACGTTTAAACCGTTTCCAACCACATTGCTGAAAATGGCGTACATTTACAATGCTCCCCTAAGGAATCTGGATAACACGCCGAAGAGGCCAACTCCGAGGATGAAGTGCAACTTGAGCGCGAGAAACGTTTCTAATCGAATATAAAATTGCGTTCGGGGAATAGCGAAAGTTGGCTCAAATAATCAAGTGTAATTGTTTGCGATTACAGGATACATTAATAAACGGCCAGTAGCAAAGTAGATAAATTAAGGAAATAAAACAGTAATAAATAGTTCCAAAAGAGTCTTGTTTACAAATTTTATTTTTGTACTACATTTTAAAAGTTTTTAAATTGTGCTCTATTTTAACTCATTGTCAGTGTTTATTATCCATAGAAATTGAAAATCTATTTAACGTTAACGTTAAGGATATTAAGAAAACTTCGGCTTGGTTATTTATAAAATAGTAAAATCGTTAATCGAATTAACCCCTTAATGCAACAAGTTAATGCCGCTTTTAAATGATTAACTTTCTTGTCCATTTGTTCGCATTTAAGGCCTCGTAAATTTATTAAGCTTCCTGAAATTTCACATATTTCACAAAATTAATTACTAATAAAAGCGAAAACGTTTAATGGACGCTCGAGTTGCATCAGGATATAAATTGCACATGCAAAAGTGAGCCCACATAAGGCACATCGAGTATGTAACATCAAGTATTTACACGCACAAGTATAAAATATAGTAGCACTACATGCTACTCGTCGCTTATGTTTTGGGCACATCTTTTTCATTCTCTTTGCGCTGTATATCTCAGTAAAGTGACATAAATTCCATGCAACCTGCCACCGTGCTATGCCACTAGAGCTGTCTTTACCACTCCCTCGGGGAAGAGAATTTCTTTATCTAAAGTTAACTCCGGGCATGTCACGTGTATCTTGTTGATTGTCATGCATGTAAGCGGTGTGTTCACGTGGCCATTACATTGCAGCCTATCGTCGTCCTGGGGAGCATTAGGTGGATAAAGAAGGATGAAGAAGGACCGGACGGCTCGTTGTCAGTGGCGGTAATTTGTATCCTTGTATCGTGCGGATGTGGCGCAGCTTGGGTGAAATGCTGAAGATGAGTGAAAGTGAATGAGTGAAGATGAAGTACGGTATTTGCACTTGCATCCGAAATCGCATGCTTCATTAAGCACATCCCGATGCGTCGCATGAGCTCTTGCGTGATGATTTCATATCGCAGATGCGTTCGGCGGCGGCGCGCGGAACGTACGTTGTCAGAGAGTGCGCTTAATATTCGTAATTCATTGGAAACTGCAAGATACATTCTGGCATGGGAATTCCTAAGGGTATCAATTCTGTTGTATTCAATTATGAATGTAAACATGCGAATAATCTGATTGATGCTTGCTTTTCTAGAAGCACAATTTGCATATTAATTAAATTTATGAGGATATCAATCTGGGCAATTTAATGAGACCAATATTTTTAGTGTTTATTATTTGATTTGCGGATTTATTGAATGTTGTATTCGTCTGAAATTCCCAATTTTAATTAATTGTATTTATATTCATACTATTTGAATGATCATTTAATTAGTTGTTAAATAATTCTTTATTAAATTATGGACTGTTATTCAAATAAATATAAAAATATTTCGTCATATTTCGTCAAATTGAATTAGATTGATTTTTCTAGTAAATAGTGGTAATTAATTCATAACATTGACATTTCCATTGACTTTTTTGGTAGAAGATAAGATTATTATATCATTTATTTATTCATTTTTGTTGCAATATTACAACAGTACATTTATCAAAAAGCGTTAAAACATGAATGTTTTTGTTAATTATTCCAAGTATATACTGGTCTGTATTATATTATAATGACTAATAGAATAATCTGGAAGTAGTTCATAAGTAATACATATATAAAAAATAATAATAATGCATTAAATATTTTAAAAGATTGTCGGAAATCAGAACTTTTCGGTTTTTGATAACTGAACATCAATGTTTTCGTTTGTGGTTCGAGTTTGTATATATTAAAGTAATTATTTAGTAATTTATCTAAGATTAATCATATTTTGTGGATATGTTAATAAAGCAACTTTCATCGGATTGTCGATGTTATTACTAATAAATTATATGCATTGCAGTGCGGAATCACAGCGATGAAATAAACATGTTATTCAAGTGCAAGGTATAACCGAGATAACATTTTTCTCAGCAATTCCGGCAAAACATGGTCTGACAAAATATTAATTGGAAACTTACCCTTAGTGATAATTAGGTGATCTTTACTTACGGGGGGTCGACAAAGAGTGTAATTTGACCTCAGCATTATCGAGCGTTGGGTACTTAGGCCATTAGTTCTATTCAATTCTTTTTCAATGCAATTAGTCATATTAGAAACGAATTACTTCTGAATCCATTTTGACCTACAGCCGCAATTATTGAGTCACATTGGTGGATATTTTAATGTTCGTGATTGTAGATTGTACCTAGAATATTTTGTAATATTATAAAATGTAAATTAATTAGGGTGTCGTTTTCGATGGTTTCGTAGAGGTGAATGCATATGGATTGAGTAGAGAACGATGTTCTTTGATGATCTATATGTGTGCCTCTGAGAGAGTATAGTTAGTTCACTACTTCATTCAAAGACGATTTTAATAAATTTTTATTTGATCATACAATAAATCGAAATAATTATAGTTATTTCACATGTCAACATTTTATCATTAAAAAAGAAAGTAGAACTGATATTGATTGAATATATGTCTATAATTCATAAAAGTGATGCAAGGCAGACAAAAAATGCCTCTCTATCCACGACAGTAGGATAGGTTGATAACAATTTGAGTTCCTAGTAGTATTGTTCCCATAATATCCGTATATTATGCTCATTATTTTTAATCAGAACAATATTCGAAGATTGAAAATTTAAATACAATGTTTGCCATAATAACTCTTAGTTATACGCATGATTAATTAATATTTAAAAACACTTTAAATAGTGTCAAGCTTTAAACTGGCAACGTCAGTTTTAGAAAAGCCCTTTTAATTCATATGTCTAAGCATTAGATTTAAAGGGTTTTTTGGCTATGGTTTTATGAGTCTAATGATACTTTAAAGAAAAAAGTATAATAATTAATTAATTTGTTCATTATTGATTGCACTTACCTCATACTTATCTGTAATCTAGATAAGTATGAGGTAAGTGAGGTATTTTCCTATAATTTTAAGACCATGCTACATATTCAAATAATGTTGTAATTTTCTCAAAACAATATTTCTACTGCCGTGAGATACACTGATAACGGTTCCATTGAAATTACTGCAGCCGTGTAACGAGAGTAAAATAAAGGAAGGTCATACAGGTTATCGGTTGTCAGTAGATATCAACTTGCGGCGTATTTCCAATTGTATATAAAACAGACAAGCACCACTAGAATTCGCAGTCGTTTTCACGAACTAGTAGCAAACTGACATCCACGCAATATGTATCGGACGACCGTGTTTGCGCTTCTTTTTTGTGCCTCCACGGCACTGGTTTCCTGCAAAGAAACGGACCCAGGGCAGGTGAATCAATACGTTGAATTCCGGTTGTTTTCCAACGACCTATTGGACGAAAACTACTTAACAATCTCCCCGGAGGATATGGGTAATTTTAACTACAAATCGATCTGCAATTATGTTTTCCTGCTTCACGATGAAAAGGACAACAGCTTCGATAATACTTGGTATTGGCGAGCTATTAACAGATTCCTGAAGAAGGAAAACTACGTAGTAATCGCCGCGGGGTATGGAAAGGCATTCAAAGATAGTTCAGTAGATCGTGACGATATGATTATACCATTAGGTCAACGCATCGGTCAAATAGCAGTGGCTTTGAAGAAGAAATCAGTTAGTACGGAAAATATGGAAATTGTCGGACACTCAATTGGTGCTCATATCGCTGGAGTTGCTTCACAATATCTGAAAACTAATTCTGGCAAGACCGTGTGGAGGTTATTTGCACTAGACCCTTGCATTATTACAACGGATCACAAAGGACACTTGAAAAAATCTGATGCGGAGCAGGTGGTCGTGATCCACACGTCTAAACAAGGGATCCAGGATCCTATTGGCGATGTGGATTTCTATCCGGATGGAGGATACAATCATACCGAATGTGGCCACCTTGTGCCGTACGATGACCACCACATGGCGTTATACTATTTCCTCTGCAGCATAATCAAGGATTGCAGAATGTATGGAAGAACGTGTGATGGCATTGAATCGTACGGTGCTGGAAAATGTTCCAGCAATCCAACAGCACTTATGGGATATAACGTCGATTTCAATTGTCCGAAGGGAAGTTATTATTTGTATACTTTCTGCAGGGAGATGCAAGGAAAGATTCTTAATTATTAATCTATTATAAAATAAAATGTGTTTGACTGTGCAATTATTGTTTCTATTTATATTAGTAGCCAAACAAAGGGTGTTCTAGACCAAATTTACGTGTTATTTTTGATGGGCCTAAAATCGGCCAAAAGTGGTGGGAATAAAAAAAATGTGACCAATGGGAATTGAGTATTTTCCGAACATTACCGCAGTCTCGCGAATATTTTGCTGGTTGTCTCGAATATTTTGTTGGTAGTCTCGAATATTTTGTTGGTTCGGCAATGTTCGGAAAATACTCGATTCTCATTGGTCACATTTTTTTATCCCCACTACTTTTGGCTGATTTTAGGCCCATCTACAATAACACGTAAATTTGGTCTAGAACTCCCTTTGCTTGGCTACTTATATTTCTTCGGAAATGAAATCATTATTATTTTGTTTGAATCATTAGCACGTTTAGTTTAAGACATGCGTTTGCATCTGAACAATCTCTCTGGAGGATATGGGCAACTTTAAATACAAATCGAACTGCAATTATGTTTTCATCATTACGAAAAGGATAACATCTTCGGAAATAGTTGATATTAGTGAGTTATTAACAGATTCCTAAAGAAGGAAAACTACTCGACAATTGCAATGGAGTATCAAAATGTATATAAGGATAGTTTAGTACATCGTCAAAATATGATTATACTAATAAGTTAACGCAACAGCCAAATGCTGTTGTCATTGAAAAAGAAATTAATTAGAAATTAGGAAGTATGGATATTGTATGAAGAAATACAAGGGAAAATTATTAATTATTAGTAAGTATTAGTATTTGATTATGCAATTAATATTTCTTATTTATGTTTCCTCTGTAATGAACTCATTATTGTATGAAGAATTAGTTTGTTTGAATTATTTACATGTTTTAAACTCATCTGGATAATATCTATAAATACAAATCGAACTGCAATTATGTTTTTTCATTAACAGAAAAACGAGAATAACGAAAAAGATAACAGCTTCGATTATAGTGCGTATTAGCTGGCTATTAAAAGATACCTAAAGAAGGAAAACTACGTGGTAATCGCAATGGGGTATTGAAAGATATTCTAGGATAATTTAGTAGACTTGAAAGATGTGATTATAACAATAAGTCAACGAAAATATATAGAAATTGTAAGAATAAATGAATGGGAAAATTCTTAATTATTAGTAATTATTAGTACTTGACTCTTCAGTTATTATTTCTTATTTATGTTCCGTCCGCAATGAACTCATTGTTGTATGATGAATTACTTTGTTTGATTCATTAACACGTTTTAAACTCATCGATCATTTCTGACAAAGTAATTAAATATTTACAATTAGTTTCGTGCCAGCCTAGAGAAGTTAATTTATTTTTGAGGTTCTTCTTAAATAACAATACATTATTGTCTTTTATCACTCTATTATTCGCAAATGAATAATGTTAATGACGCCGTCGTAAATTAATGATAAAAACGTAATATCGCAATGGACATGTTTAATTATAAAACCCGTCGAAATTATAACCCGTCGCAAAAGTGTAGTAAATATGAAATAAAGAGTAATCACATATTTTAATAAAATGCATACAATGTTGACTACACAATTTCAGAGAGAAATATTTAAAATATATTAATTTAATTTTGCATACAGACATTTATCGGACACACTCCTTGTTGAAAACTATTCCCAATAGGTAGAACTTTTACATATTCCACTCAAAATTAATTTAACATTTCGCCGTTTCGGTTAAAATTTTAAACATGCAAAATTCCATTCAAATATGACACCGAAACTCGTTCTTTTGGTGAATCTTATCCCATTATCCTATTTCTAAATTTCCATTTCCTTCTCATGTACTACACCTGATAAGCTTCATATCCCCAAGGCAATTACGCCAAAATTGCAATTTCAACGTTATTTTTATGAATGTCGTTAATACTATTATAGAGATGAATGTAATTTACCTAATTTAAATAAACAAGAAAATTGTGTAATATAAATTTTATTTTTTTGTATTCGAATTTAAATTGCGTATGCCAATTATATACTAATGACCACTTCGCATGATTGCCCGTTAGCGAATCCACAAAATATGTATACATACACGATATGTATTCATGGAATAAATATAATAAACTTCCGAATTTTTCGTGTTCACCAATAATTCATTATTTCGCGGTGCTCCATGAACATCCGCCAAAATAAAATCCAAACATGAATTGATACAGTTCAATTTGTCACAGTCGTAATTTACCGCGAATTCAATAAACGGAAAGAGGTCATACATATCAATTCAAAATGCATCCAATCTGAAAATAGAAATAAAAATACATTTGTCCTTGTTTGGCGAGCAGGTGTCAGTCATTGTTATACAAGCCCTGAAAAATCTGTGCGAATAAATGAAAAGCAGGAGTAATACAAAAATTATATACTCATAGAATGTATAAATTGATTATGTAAACTCGCACTTGGTACAACCGCGGTTGTATAGGACAGCGCAAAGTGTTCTGCGTGTGGTAAAATAAAACTGAAAACAGCGTTATATTAATGGGCACACGAAGCAGCGGAGTAAGCAACGACAAAAGCATTTTGTGAAAAGAAATATATGCTCAAATTACCATTGTACGGCTATTTACTGTAGCGAGGGTGTAACAAGCATATTGCCTTGGGTGTATTCTATCATCATTTGAATAATGTTATATTCTGTTCCACATCATATGTGGTAGCATGGTGATGGCGTGATTTGAATGTAGAAAAGAGCGTGAAATTCGAATTTAATTATTTCCTTAATGTTTACTGTCAGATTATGGGATTTTGAACGTATTTACACATTTAAAAATGCAAGAATGGCAAAATAATACTCGGATATTTAATATATATTTAGGTAAAATTAGATTTTGAGGATTCTTTCAGTAGATTTAGTAGAAGGTTCATACTATTAAAATTATTAAATTTTTACTTTTTCAATACCAGATCTTTTCTTATTAGGAGGGAATAAGAGCTCAATAAAAAAAAATATTTTTTCAATTTTGAAGTGATAACTTCTTATTGGAAGGTAAACCTCTACGTAACGTAACGTAACACGTAGCAGCATCAGCACCTGTCTGCCTTCCCCCTCTCTATTTCACGCATTGCAGTGGTATAATAAAAATGACTAATGAATTTAAATGTGATGAAGCAGTTTTAAGGATCAACCTATCTCTTTGTATTTCAATGTATTTAATTGGCCAGACATACAGACTACACTATCTTCAAGTTTAGAGCGTCTATTCTTTATGCTTAAAGCCTGTAATATGAAAAAATGTTTTTCTTTGGATAACATAACTTAAGGTTACAATTTATTTTAAAAATATTACTTTATCTCCTGCGTTACAAAATTTATATTCTACCAATTACAGTATTACTATGGTTAATTTTGTCATATCTGTCTAATCTAATATCTTAAATACAAAATTATACCAAGCACATTTCACTAAAACCGGCGCATCCACCAGCCAGGATATCGGTCTATAATATATTATGCACCCTCATGTCGTGAGTCGCACATGTTTCACTTTCTTGTCGCACATGTTGCCAGGAAAGTGTACACAATTTCCGCACGAATTCGGCTTGAAAACGTAATATACAACCGCTTCATATGTAAAACTCCTCCCTTGATTCGTCGCAGTATTTAAAATGAGTGAATTCATAAAATTTGTTTGGCTATAACTTTGACAGCACTTTTGCGGCTATTGGGAAAAGTAATTTTCAGAGTTAATATTTGAGATAAAATGATTATCGTCACCGTGGAGGTCGTCTATCATAAAATTGTTTAAGAAAGTGGTGAATAAACTTGCAATGGAAAGTGATAAGTATATTCACTAACTTTACAATGCTAAACCACGCATGACAGGATTGATATTACAATAGTTTCGTATTGAGTTCGGCTTTTATTGTGTTTTTTGTGTATCTGCAAATGTGTTCTGTTATCACTTACGCTTTACGGTTTACTGCTCTTCAAATGGAAATGAAACCCTCGTTATTTTCGAGGATGTAGTTGCGTTGTTTTCGCACACCATTGTTTCCGGCGTGCACACAAAACGAAATGATTTTCTGCTGTGTCCTTATGTCTTGCTGGCCATGTCCCGTACTTCTCTCCACTGTTGCTTCAAACGCGTGCAATTTATCATCGTCGTATTTTTTGCTTGTTTTGCGCTCTTAGGACGCGAAGCAACTGAAGGGTGACGTTTTAGGTTATATTTCATTGTAGGGTGCGAAGAGATGTTGAAGAAAAAGTATTGTGAGGTTTTTGTTTGCCTGGCAAACAAAAATAAAAATTATTTAGAAAATGTATTCTTATCTACACTCTTTTAGGTAAATTTCACCTGATATCTACTAACTGGACAGGGGTATAGTGTTTTGAGCCGGAAGAGTAAAAATTTCAACTTACCAAGTACATTTTGTTACTTCCCAGGAGACCGCGCCTTACCTGTTGGAAACTACTGAAAATTCACACCAGGATTACATCAAAGGAGCCGCACTAGGATAAAACATGAATGTTCATTTGAAAAGGCTTACGTCTTATGCTTAATCACTTGTCTCGGATTTTTTATGGTGTAATAAATGCAAGCGGGATTTCATCGGCAACTTTCATACGATTATTATCAAATTCTTACGATGGTTCAACACAAACATAAAATTTAGTAGTACAAATATAATATATAGTCACTTTTTGCAGTGGCTTACCTAATAGCATGTTAACATTACGATTAACGACCTTTTTCGTGGCGAATTACTTCTCCGAGTGTATAACTGCAAATATCGGTATGCAACCGAATGACGTCACTGTTCTCGTTGCACTTTGCACACTAAAAAGAAACTCAAAGGGTAAAATTAAAACGAACAAATATACAAATAGCCTTGTTAAAATCGGATTGTTAGTTTCTGAGATATACGTCGCAAATCGAATGAATGCTCTCAGTTCTCATTCACCAGCTTACTCATAAAGACAAGCGTGAAAAGGCATTTTAATTTAAAATATTATATGACATTTTTGCCTGTATTTCTAAATATGTAATTAACAATATAGCTTGTTTGCATACGGTGAAACTAAAAATAGCTCCTTTGAAATATCCAACAAATGCTTAGTTTCTACATGCTACATCCAACAAGCACGTGCCAGTGCATCATGGAAAAGAATCACCACTCTAAAAAGTAAAAAGTTAAAAAAATATACATACCTGTACGTGACATTGCATATGAAACCATATGAAATTCAATGTGTTTTATAATCTTGAATATATCGCAACGCGAAAATAAAATCTGACAACACATATTCTTCTTTCACATTGGAAATATGCAAATGTTTTAATAGCTACTAAATATATTTTATGATCGTGTTTATTCTATTAAATTTTATCTACCAAAAAATTCTATCTGAAATTTGGCGGAAATGTGGTAGCACACGATTTAATACTTCCGGTTTTCACATAACGTATGTTGTTGCTTTTTAATAAAAATTTTAATTTTTTGTTAACGTATATTTGTACTACACGCATAACAATTTTACATATTCCATATTTCATGACACAGTGTTCGTAATCTCATGTCATGTTATGTCTGACACGGGACTCCTGAGGTTTACGCAAATTAAAACGCAGTCCTGCTGACATAAATATTAATAGAAACCCATCTCATTCCACGTGCACCTGCCAAAAAACATACTGAAAAGGTGACGACGGTGACGACCTCGAAAAAGCGCTTTAACCTCACCTACAGTTTCATTAATCGCAGCCCTCATGGCCTTGACAAAACGCTAAGAAACATGAAATCCCAGCCTGTAGCAAGCAGTCATAACGAAATTCAACATACTCAAAGGAAATGAAGTTACTTTCTTGTCGAGCTACTAACGTTAGTGTGTCGAAAAGATGAATCATGTTCTGACAACAATTTTAGTATGCTTTAATACCATTTTATACTTCTATATAGCTATTTATTTGAAGAAATTCATATCGAATATTTTATTTCAATTAAAATGTATTTTGAAGCATCTATATAAAAATAAATAACAAGAATCAATGCTATTGTAGTGATAATTTCTAAAAGCCTTCAACCAGGCAGAACCTTTTCCCCCTAGCGTGAGCTTCCAGCCGGAAGTAAACCGCATTTGGATCGAATCAGAGCGCATTATACATTCATGACGGACCGACCGGAAGACACATGCATGAGGATCGCTTTTTTGACCAGGTAGAACGAGGAAACTTTAAATTGGCCTTTAACGTGCGCCTTTTTTTGCTGCACGCGTGTAATTTATTGAAGCGACAAAAACTTTACCTGCTAATAAATTTACTATTCAATTTGGAGACTATTTATTATTCATTAGGTGGGACAGATCATAGTTGAGTCTGTGAGGATATTGGGAAATCGAAATTCTTGTGGAATGAATACCAAATTACTATCGTCAAATGCCACACGTATTATGCTCCCAAATTACTTTCTATCCAGTAAAAGTAATTTAGCATAATTTAAATGAAATTTTGATACATTCCTAGAGGCCAATATCACTTTTATTGGAGAAAGAGATCAACTCTAATTTTATAATCATTCTCCATAAAAATAAATGATCCTATATCATTAAACACGTTAAGACGTTTGCTTTTATCTTCCCAGAATTCGCAGATATACGAAATCTATTTAGAGCAGGGGTTTCCAAACTTTAAGTTGCTGCGCTGTTTAATTGTTTTTCGGTCAACCATTTAACCAAGGTGAAGATACCCGGACTGTTGTTTTACTGCAAAGAAATACCCGCAGCGTGATTAACAGGCATCTATTTGAATACTGTGACGTAACGGTTATGTTTACCTTTACCTGGTGTTGCTGAGAGGCTTTCTGACACGGGGGTTTTCTGGGGGACTCGCTTGGCTTCTGCTATCTTATACTCGACATGCTACCACGCTTACCATTTATTGATGAACATCTCTGGACCGTGCGAGGACGATTCAGACTTCGTTTGATTCATTTTAGATGAACATTCTACAGTCTAACATTTATCATATCTTATAAATAACACCCGAAATCGCTGTTTCAGGTTTTCAAAAACTTGAGGTATCGAATTTCGTCCTGAATAAGTTGGTATGTTTGCATAGATAATATTACCTAATTAGAAATTTACGTACAGCTCGTAAATAAGTGAAAACATACTACACCGATTGCTCTTATTTTTTTTATAAACAATATTTTTAATTATGTCCATAATACGTCTTCCACTAGCAGAAAAAGTCGTTCTAGCTTTAAGGTTGGAGAGCCGGGTTATATTACATCTGTCACCAAAGCGAGAAGCCGGAAAGCGAATTGAAAAGCAAACTTTTTGCCCGTTTTAATTGAACAGTCGACGGCGCATTCAATTATCATGCGCGTCAATCTGAGCGGTCCCAGAATCCACTTTGATGTTACGAGCTCAAATATAATAGGCCGAGTGAAATATGGCTCCAACCATACTGCGTTTGGGGGATGCGAAGACAGAAGATTAATTATCATCGCGCAAGTAGTTCCAGCAGCGCGCTATCTTCTGCGGTGCGACGTTTGCGAAAGCACTTAGTGCTTGGTAGGCATACATCCAATCAAACTCCTAACGAGCCGTATTTTCACAACCCCGCTGCCAAATTGTACACGAAAGTCGAACTGGCTAGGTGAACCAAAAATTGATGATTAAGTCGTTACTTAATGAGGCATGTCACGCGCACATCACCCAGCGTGTTGTTGGCAGCAGATAGTTTCTGTTCGCGATTATTAGCAAAGTTTTGGACGATACGATTCAATCTGCCATGCGGCTATTAGATCCTGTCCATTATGTACACAAATTTGCCCGCATAATCCCGTTGAGAGGCATGCATGCGGTTATAATTAACAACTTCATTTATTGCCATGGCAGAAATTAATTCGGTTAATAGTGGATTACAAAATCGAGGGTTTGGAAAAGATAAGGGATGGAATTCACTCCGTATCTCGGATTAAAATTGTACTAATTACTCTGGGGGAAATCCAAGGAAATGTCCGGATGAAAGAAAATTCAGCTGGAGCAATTGAATGAGTTTCCCAGACTATAGGAAACGACAGGAACAGATTGGGAATAAAAAATCCAGAGTAAACGCGTGTTGCATTGCTGATAGGCTGTTTTCTATCGTCAATGGTTTGTTTGTGTAAATTACGTTAATTAGACTTTACTTGTAGCAGCCGTTCACTTGTGTAATTATCAGAGCAGAAAAAAATACAGCTAAATATATATTCAGTTTATATTTACATAGTAATGAAAATCAATTGGCTTCATTTGTAAAGCACTCATTTTTATACAACAAAATAGGGAAAAAACAGTAAAAGGCAATTTTTCTGAATTTTCATATGGCAAGCTATATGGAATAATAGATCGGATTTTTTAGGTAAAAATAAATGCTTTAGCCCACCGGGGCAGCATAGTGATAGTGCCTACCACGCAGCAGGACGCGGTTCGATTTCCCGCGGTGGGCACCATTAGTGTGAATTAATTCACATGTAGAAAAAAAAAGTACAAATTGGTAGATATTAGAAAGACATTCAAATGTTTCTTGACTTTACGTTCCTAAAATAATTGCT
>JAODAC010019671.1:0-15559 GCA_027575185.1 Mimaenictus wilsoni | reverse complement strand
CCGCCACAGACATACCAGAAAATATTAAAAAATCATATATTTTATGACCAGGTAAATAAGGTTTTTTTCCATTGATGGTAGTTCAATAATACAATTTTAAGCTCAATTTTACCATATATAATTCGATTAAACAAACTTAGTAGAGTTGTAGTTCGGTAGATTAGAAATACACTTAAAAAGACAGTGCTTGCTTGTGTCAGAAGAATTTTTGCCAACGTATAGTGTTAAGTTCTTAATTTGAGAAAATTCTTTAGTTTTATATTCTTTTAGATTTTTAGATACTGCAATTGAAATATCGATATTTATCGATATCAACAATAAAAATACCTGGAGAGACATCAGTCAGAACTGTCACAAAAACTGAACTGTCAGAACTGACAGCAGAAATAGACACAACCGGTGGTGTGCAATAATGAGATTCGATTTCCTTATAATCATTCCTTCAATCCTCTTTTCTCAAACCGCAGTTGCGCCTGCGTATTCCGTTGTATCAACGCGAGCCGTTGCACCTTAACGTTTCACTTTCATAACCCCTAATAATTTTTGGCAACAGACACACCGCCACAGACATACCAGAAAACTACTCAATATTAAAAATCCTTAAAAATCGGCTCATTATTATTTTCACACGTAGTGGTCGTAGAGTGTACGAATCTCATGGCATTTTTATTTCTCACTTATATGACTTGTAATACTTGTGAGAAGTGAGTATGGACTGCTACTCATTACTATTTCGTTGCTATTTCTGAATGTTTTTATTAAACCGGAATGTATCATAGATATGATTCGAATAAAAATAAAGCACTTATGTACAATTTACAATTGTATGTACAATTGTACTTTATATAATATGTCATTGTTTGAAATTGAACAGGAGAGTGCTCTTTTTCTTTTCCATACGGGAACAATAATAGAATACAAGTGTACAATAATTGGGCCTTGGAATAATCAATTGTTTACAGTCATTTTTTGAAACATTATTTTCTACTACTTTATCAAGCTGAATTTATTATGAACATGATTCAAAGAAACATAACAATAAGTAAGTTCTGCATTATTTTTAAAATAAACGAATTTCGAAACAGTAATTTCATTAGTAGAATAACAAGCAGATGGTGTTTATACGCGTCTCAAGAATGTATGAATTAAAACAAACTATATCAATAATATGTTATATTTGTTATATGTTGTATAAAATGTTCGATATATCAATATTTATGGCTATCCATATATTTCTGACAATAAGATCGTTATTTTACTATTGTACTCTACAGCAAACTATTTCTGTTCTATAATATACATTTGCTGTATGCAGTCAGAAATTATTTTGTATTAAACAGGAAAGTTCTCAATTCTCAGGAAAAATAATTGCAACACGGAAAACTTGTTCGGAAAATACTCGATTCTCATTGGTCACACTTTTTTTTATCCCCACCACTTTTGGCCGATTTTGGCCCATCTAAAATAACACGTAAATTTGGTCTAAAACTCCCCTTGTTTGGCTACTTATATACTTTTTTTATTCTGTTATTTATGATTATGAAATTATTTGTTAAATGTCTATAACTTTTTTCAATGTAAGAAAGTGTGTGGGCAAAACATAAACCTATAAAGCCCCGATATAAAGGAGTTCGCACTAAAACCTTAATGAATTTGTGATAAAACATCGAAAATGATTTTTGCGGAAATGGCTCAAAAAGGCAAAAAATCCCAGTTTTCATGCAATTCTGGGGCGGACAATTGACGGACTCCCCTTGTGACACACCCAAGCGTTGCGCATGCGTGGTACAGCACGACGCGGGGCGCCACATTTCTGTTGCGGGTGCATATACCATTGCCATGCCTAATATTAAAACAATAAACGTAATGGGAAATCATTTTCCTGTAGTATCAGAATGTACTATGACATTTCGTTAATCTCGAGGTGGAACGTTAAATGAAGTTGTTTATGAATATAAAAGGAATCATTCTCTACCATTATTATATGTTCCTCTCTCACTAGTTGCCCGCATTGAAGTACAGTTCATATAATGATAAAAGACGTTCCGAACTTTGATTATATTGCGAAATTCGAACGTAAAAACGTTTGATCCGCAGGATCTAGAGGGTAACTAATCAGAAAGCAAATAATGTTTCAAATAATGTTACTCGTAATCTTCGTTCCAAAACATATCTCTCTTATTTCTCATAACTATTGTTTCAGTCTATCTGTGACGGACATATTTGGATGAAAATGTACAACATTTTCATGCAAATCTGAGACGAACACTTGAGATACTCCCTATGTGAGTGAATGAGGGAGATAAAACAGTGTGGTAAGGTGTTTAAACCGTGTAAATTTCATAAATTTCAATGATATATCTTTATTTCTAAAATATCTTCTCCAGTTTGTAGTATAATACCCTGTTAATATCTGAAAGATCACAAATAAACAGCAACGAATGTTGGGGAATAAAAATTAAGCATTGCCACAGTGTGTAACACACCTAGTTACCCGACGCAGCGGCAGTGCTTTAATTAATTTCCTTGTCGCTTGCTGTGTTTTACCATCGTCTTTTTATTCGCGCGCATTTAAAGGGCGCGTTAGTCTGTGTGTGTACGTGTGTATTTTTTTCATCGTCGCCGTTTTTCTTTTTAATTCGTTTGTTTTGTTCGCGAGATTAACGGCACCCGAGCGTATTACACATAAAATAAGTTTAATGTAGCGTTAATGAATTCCGCTTTTGTTGCGCTCGCGCGCTTGCTTCTAGGTAGGAGGGGGGTTACCGTCTAATAAGGGGCTGAATTAGAGTGGTAATAAATATAAACGGATGGACCAACCCACAACGCAAAACAAACGCCGCAAGCACGTCGGCAACGAGCGGCAAAAAGGGTTGTCAAGCACCGACGCCAGGGCCAATCCCGACCACGGCGGTGCGGTGGGCTACGTGACGTAAGTACTCCGTACTCTGGCTGAAATTAGCTGCCGTTGCTGGCTGGCGCACTTGAAAATTCCGAAAGGGTGCTTTTGAATGTGCATTTCGTGTATCTCGTTATTTTATCTCCCGCCTGCCCAACCGCCTTTTGTGCGGCTTTTCGTTTGCTGCCTCATCTAATTACAGCAGCCAAGTGGGAGTCAATTGTAGATGGAGAGTACGGCCCTTTTCCCTAAATCGTTCCTTTACGCTTGTACTCACAATCAGTATGACGTCAAATAAATGTGTAATTGGAATTTTAAATACATTTGAATAGTCATGGGCAACGAAATTGTTACTAGTTAAAGCTATTGGCACTGGTTCATATTGGTTCAAACGGAAAAAGAATGACAAGACCAATGGATAGAACGAAAGCACTGTCAAAAGACAAATTGTTTCTTGTGCATTTCCCTGTGGCGGCACAGGACAAATAACGTACCAATATCTGAATTGAAGAAATCTGAGGTAGTTCTCAGGAATTGGAAGCAGATGCTAGAGGTAACCGTGAGTAGCCCTGAATGGATAAGGCTGATTAAATTCAATAGCAATAGCAATAATTGTTTTGTTACGTCCTATTTAAGTCTCAGCATCATTAAAAGTAGAGGAGATGTTCTATATGAACCTGACTACCAACCACCTTGGACAAACGGTAGCCGCTATACTTGATAAAATAATATCAGAATTTAAAAATTCGAGTTTTGTGAGTCGTACTTTATTGAATATGATTTTTTACGGATATCAGACTACGTTAAAGTAGAGTGATTCCTGTCATTCCATCAAAGAATGGCAAAATCACTGAGTCGGAATCAAAGGAATGGCACAAACAAACTATTTCTTGTTAATTTCCCTGTGGTGCCCTACCACAGAAAAAATGACGTGCCAAGATCTGAAAAGGCTAAATCTGAGAGAGTTATCAGGATTCCGCGGACGTGTCCGTCCGTGAAATGATTGAGATAGGTAGCCGTGAGCAGACTTGCGTGGACCTGATTAAGTTCAATAACAACACCTGTCAATGAATCGCGACCAAGGGAATGGCACAAAACAAACTATTTCTTGTACATTTCCATGTGGGGCAGTACTACAGGAAAATATCCTGGTCTGATGCAGGTAGGATAAACCTGAGGCATTTTCAGGAATCGGAAGTCTCTGCGCGTGTGAAAAGACTGCCAAATGTAACTGCGAATAGATTTCTATGGAAACCACTGATTAAGTTCAATAACTAATGGACATGACATAGAATAACAGAGGGCATTGTGTAATTTGCAGTGCCTGGACTGTGGGATTGTTAAGGGCTTTCTTGAATTAAAATTCATTAAAACACGACGCGTTAATCGTTATACTTCATAAAAAAATATCAAAATATAAAAAATTGAGTTTGGTGTGTCATGGATTGTCGAAATTCAAATTTTTACAGACACCAGATTAGGTTAGGTTGGTTTAATTAAAATAGTATATGGTCATACTGTAACAATCTTCAAATCGGTAGTAATAGGCTAATTCTCAGAAATATTCAATAGTCTACTTTATGATAAATTATATCAATTCAGAACAGAAGAACCTATTTTTAAACGTGTGTCTGAGATGTACACAATGTTTTAAATATCTTTCAATCGAAACAGAAGTATAGTTTTCTTAACTGGCTAAAAGTCAACTTTTCTGGACTGGTGGTTTTAAAAGCGCCATGGCGATTTGTTTGTTACCTATCATTATGTACTCTTGAACAAAGCCGGAGGGATGCTGAAGGTTGCTGTAATCCCGAAGTCACCGTATCAGAAGGGCTACCAACCGGGGGAAAAATCGACGGGCGTGCGTAAATACACGGCACGTGCGCGCGCGTGCGTCAAAGTGAGAAAGTAGTAAATATTAGATTAACAGTAATCCGAAGCTAATATTCTTTGATACGCGTTGAAAACGCAACTTGGGGTTGGCGGAGTGTTGCGGTGGTTATAGGTAACCGGCGGAGGGATCACATCAATCCGGCTGCTGTTTCGGGTGGTGGCTTGGAATAGAGATAGCTCTATCGGGAGCAACCCCCTCTTACCAGCCTACATACACCGTTGCTTGGGGTAGTATATTTTCCAGCCTACCCCATCTCCTGCTGCCTCCACTTCCTGCTAACAGTATGGAGCGAATGCGTTCTGTTATAATGTAGCGGTAAATTGAGTTTTCACAGGACGGCAAAGTCGACTCGTGCTGTCTGCGCTCGCGGCACACCCCACGATTCTACAGAGGGGGGAAATCTCTCTCAGTCTTCCTCTCTCTTTTATTTTTTATTTTTCCGCTTTCGTCGCGCGTAAACACGCGTTCGACTTGTATTTGGTTAATCGCACATCGCCGCTGCAGCCACAAAACGCCATGCCATCCAAGGGCTTTGTGTGACGGAGCGTTCTCGGCGCGAGGGTGGAGGCCCCGACTGAGATATGACTCCCGCGGGTGCCATTTACCAGCCAAACTCTATTATTATTGCATAGAACAAATCAGGAAGTTCGCGTTGATACCGAAAGTGGTCTAATACGCGATTATAAATCATCGTCAAAATAGCTGAGGGCCCACCCTGCTTCAAGTTGATACCCTTCATTCAATATCACACTGTGAATTATCACCGCTAACTGCTGTTGTATATTTGATACGTCCTTCTTTTCTTAAATCAAGACTCAATCTGTAATTATTCTTTGCAGGCTGCACTCTAAATCTTTATACGAGTTTCAGGTCGAAGTTTTAAATCGAACCGTAAACAACCCTTAAATTACGAGTTAAATGAACCTGAAATGAACAAATGGTCTTTTTTATTTCAGGAAAATGCTCTATATTTTTAATCTGGTGTCCTTTAGTTCTTGAACTATGTGAAATCAGATTTTTACATGGGCCCATGTTTACGGTTACGTTTTGTACTGTCTGAGGGTCTTGAGTCCAGAGAACTCTCTTAGGTGTATCCTGCTCAAATTTTGTACAAGAAATTTGCCTGTGGTAGGGCACCACAGGGGAATATCTTCTATTTACGCATTCCCGTCGATTTTCCTCCGTTTGGCATCCCTTCAGATACACCGACGGCGGAATTACATCACCACATCGCTTTAAAAACCACCAGTCCAGAAAAGTTGGCTTTTAACAGTTAAGTAAACTATTCCATGGCTTCGATTGAAAGATATATAATAAGAAATTTCATTTATATCAGACACAGTAAAAATGTGTTCAATTGTCCCTTTTGTCCAGCCATGAGGTCCCGGGTTCGATTCTCGATGGGGATGCATATTAAAGTGAATCCTTCTTCTTATCAATAGTATTAGCCTCTAATATGACTAATTACATTGAAAAAGAATTGAATAGAGCTAATGGCCATAGCAGTCGATGCTCGGTAAAATCAAAAAAAAAGTCCCTGAATTGATAGAATACACAATAAAGTAGAATCTTCAAAATTTCTGAGAACTATTCCATTCTATTAATTTGAAGAGTGTTTCAGTATGACAATACATTTAGTTTAACCAAACATCAGAGACCTGTACAAATTTGATTTTCGATAAACCATAACATACAAAACTCAATTTTTAATTTTCTACCAATAAGTGTTTTATTAAGTGTAACGACTGACGTTCAGAGAGAACAGAGAGAGTGTATGGAAACACTCATCAGGAGAGAAAACTAGACTAGAAAACTTGACGTGCGTTACCAGACTTGGTGATGGCGCATGTGGCGCAAACTGACCTGACGGAAGTTCGTTGGTACTCCGGTATGTTGTGAATTGTACTATCTCAATTGACATCCCTGACAATCGATTTAATTATGCATAGGAAAGTAGTATTTTGAGAAATTCAGAAAATTCAGATATACTATCCTAACCAAGTCTAAGTTAGACTTGATTAGAATATAACCTTACATACTAAAGCTATAATTCTTGATACAATACCGCGTAAAACTCGGTATTTGCTGTGATGTACAGGATAATAAACGACTCAAAATCACTTCTAAAATATGTGGGTAATCACCACAGCATAGTGGAAGGGTTTCAGATTTCAGTTGCTAGTACCTAGGTGCAGTAGAGTTCTCCATTCTGAACTACACTGGCGCCATCTATCCCTGACGTTCATAACAATCTTGAGTACTATCTTGGGTACTATCCTAATCAATACTAACTCAACCTAACCTTACCCGCAAAAAATGCAAGTTTCAAACAACAGAAGCCATAAAATCCCCAGCTTTGTTTCGGTCCTCATAACGAAAGTCAACACCAACATCACGTTTAAAACCACGGAAGGGGCGCAAACTGCTTATTTATACAACGGGATTTACCGGAATGGAGCAAAGGAAGGTCGTACCTTCCCCCATTCGCATTGCATTCCAGCCACTCCCGGAATTAAGTAGGAGTGAATGAGGAGGCAGACGCTTACAATGAGAAATTAAGTTATTTTCCGGTGGCCGAACAAATACGCACACCACCGTGAGCCGGTGCTCTCACGAGGGTGCGTCGTTTCACGTGTTATTACGGCCTAATTTTTATTTAGCGCTGACGCGTCCTAACCCGCCGAAACACACAATTCGAAAGGTGTAATCACTCTATTCGTTACGCTTAGCATATCTTCGCTAGCGCGTTCGACATTGTCTGGCACACGGCGCACGAATAACGAGCGGCGGCCACGACGCAATAACAACGATGTTGTCATTGAGACATGTTTACAGCTTTGTTGTAAGCTGCGAACATATGATAAATTGATATTTATTTAATGCGAATGGAAACGATTCACACTTCATGTTAATATCATAAATGGCCCGTGATTAATGATTATGCGTTGCGCGCTTTGCATTGTGTCGCCGCGCGCAGCCCGACTGGTCAATTAATTACGTCGCTAATTATGCGCCTTCGTATTATTGAAATACAGCAAGCACTAATTGCATAACTTTCACATGAGTTCGAATCTCTTAAGGGAGGATAATATATTTTCCAAGATACGACTTTCTTCGTATTTTTTGACATTTGAAGTTGAGATTGCACATGTGTATAATTCCTGATCGATTTTGAACGTTTAAAAATTAATTAATAATACTACTTCAAGAGATATCTTGGATATCAATGCAAATTCGAAATCGCTGTAAAATGTCCAGTTTTCTGTGATCATCACAGTTCAGGCAAAAAAATTATAAGTATTTTTGTATCGTTGCACTGTATTTTCCAATCAATTTTCAACTTTTAAAAGTTAGTTAATAAGTAGTAAGACGACAACTAGCTTAGGCATCAATACAAATTCGGATTTGCTGTAAAATTCCCTGTTTTCCGAGAAAATAATCACCTGGTAAACAGTTCAGGCAAAAATATTATAACCATTTTTGTATCGTCGCACTGTATTTTTCCGTCCATTTTGAAGTATTAAACATTAATTAATAATACTAGTATAAGAGCTAGCTTGTATATCAAAGCAAATTCGGATTCGTCGTGAAATTTTCAGTTTTCTGTGAAAAAAGTGCCTGGTAAACACTTCAGACAAAAAAGTTATACGCATTTTTGTATCGCCACTACGTCTTTTTATTCAATTTTGAATGTTTGAACTGTAATTAGTAATACTAAGACAAGAGCTAGGTTGGATGTCAATGCAAATTCAGATTCGTCGTGAAATTTTCAGTTTTCTGTGAAAAAAGCGCCTGGTAAACACTTCAGACAAAAAAAGTTATACGCATTTTTGTATCGCCACTACGTCTTTTTATTCAATTTAGAATGTTTGAACTTTAATTAGTAATACTAAGACAAGAGCTAGGTTGGATATCAATGCAAATTCGGATTCGTCGTGAAATTTTCAGTTTTCTGTGAAAAAAGCACATGGTAAACACTTCAGACAAAAAAGTTATACGCATTTTTGTATCGCCACTACGTATTTTTATTCAATTTTGAATGTTTGAACTTTAATTAGTAATACTAAGACAAGAGCTAGGTTGGATATCAATGCAAATTCGGAGTCGTCGTGAAATTTTCAGTTTTCTGTGAAAAAAGCGCCTGGTAAACACTTCAGACAAAAAAGTTATACGCATTTTTGTATCGCCACTACGTATTTTTATTCAATTTTGAATGTTTGAACTTTAATTAGTAATACTAAGACAAGAGCTAGGTTGGATATCAATGCAAATTCAGATTCGTCGTGAAATTTTATGTTTTCTGAGAAAAAACTCACCTGGTGAACACTTCAGACAAAAAAGTTATAAGCATTTTTGTAATCACATACGCTATTTTTCAATCAATTTTCAACGTTTAAACATTAATTAATAATATTAATACAAGAGCGATCTTAGGTATCAATACAAATTCTGAGTCGCCGTAAACTTACTGGTTGTCTGTGAATAACGAACCTGGTGAACACTTCAGGCAAATATGTTATAAGCATTTTTGTACCGTAATACTGTATTTCTCAATCACTTTTTTAATGTTTAAACATTAATTAATAATACTAATATAAGAGTGATCTTAGGTATCAATACAAATTCTGAGTCGTCGTAAACTTACTGCTTCTCTGTGAAAAACTAACCTGGTGAACACTTCAGGCAAATATGTTATAAGCATTTTTGTACCGTAATACTATATTTCTCCATCACTCTTTCAATGTTTAAACATTAATTAATAATACTAATACAAGAACGAGCTTGGGTATCTATACAATTTCTGATTCACCGTAAACTTACTGGTTTTCTATGAAAATGGCTTGATGAACACCGCAGGTAAAAGAGGTGTAAGCATTTTTGTATCGTCACACCGTATTTAGCAATCAATTTTCAAGTTTCAAGGGTTAATTAATAAGTACTAATACGGCAACTAGCTTGGATATTAATTCAAATTCTGATTAGGCGTACAATTTCCAGTTGTGTGCGAAAACTTCACCTGGTGAACACTTTAGATAAAAAAGTAATAGGCATTTTTGTATCGTCGCACTGCATTTTCAACCAATTCTGAATGTTTAAACACTAATTAATAACATTAATACGAGAACTAACTTAGATGTCAATATAAATTCGGATTTGCTGTAAAATTGCTAGTTTTCTAAAACTAAAAAAGAAAAAATATCAAATGGTGAATACATGAGGAATTGTTTGACATCAATGAGTTCGTCTCTTTTAAAATTGCATTACATCTCATGACGGCTCATCGATTTACATACAGGCCAAATATACATATCTTAGGTGCTAAATTTGTATACTTGATCGACCTAAAACATGCGCCCGTGAAACACCAGAAAGAATGATGCCGTCTTCGGCGAAGACGGAACAAATAAAAGCGAAATTTACGACTTCTAATAAGTTTCAGTTCGACTTAAACGCGCCACGCATATTTCTCCGGTTTTATTCGTTCATTTGTAGCGTTTAAGGGATTATTAAAATTCTCCAACTGGTATGTATGTATGTATGTCCCGCGCGTTGTGTAAAGCGCGGGCGCGTTTTTCCAATCCGAAAGCTCGCGCACCTCGCGCTTAAGTCGCTCACTCGCCTGCTCGCGGCCCTTTGTGGCGCGGGCAAACGTTAAAAGGCGTAACTAAAGCACCTTTGTGACCGGGGAACGCATTCTGGTGTCCCCGACCCGGGGCACGGACTCTGGCAAACGCCGACACACCGACAGTCGACACCTCTCAGCAGCCCACCTCAAAAATAATGTCTTTCTTTCGCCCGCTCCAACGCTTATTGACTCTAATTGAGTTCCCTTGGTTCCACGCCATGCCGCGCACAAAACGAGCCGGTGGTTTATTGAATTTCTTCGAACGCCGACCATTCGGTCGCGTTCGCCTTCCCTGCGCCGATGCCGCAGGGTCGAGCAAACGCGTTTTAACCCTCGACTGATTTCCACGCGAAGACGGCCGAAAAAAAATCTGCTTGATTGCGAGAAATCACACATGATGCGCGCCTAGAAAAAAGGCGTAAAAAACAAAGCTTGCAGGCGCATATGATCGCTAGCTGGCCGAAGATTGCGGCTCCGCTCAGCTAGCGAACGATTTCACGCCGCGTAATCCCATCACATCGTAAAGAAACAGATTAGATTTTTTTTTCGTTTGCAGACGCATGAGGCGAGACGGTGTCGGCTTTACTTAAACCCATTTTCATCTAGACACAAAACTATAATTTACAATAACATTGCAGGATGACTATGATGATTTCGAGCACAGATGAAAACGATGAACAGTTTAGCTACATTCTGGTTAAGACTCATGAACACCGAAGCTCAAGTAATGTGGGTTGTCAAGCTTTAACAACAAGCTTTAAATGTGATCAAAATGTATTTGTTGATATGATGGTCATGAAATATATTATTTGGGTGCATATTAATAATGGTATTTGAAAGTTTAAAGGTACAAATTGTAAGCAGAGTGAAATTACAAAAAAGTGCGAAAATGGCAAATACCCTTCAAATACCGTATTAACCAAAATCTGATCGATTTATTCTAAGAAAATCGCAGTAAAAGAAATGAAAATGTAAAAAATTGATTCGACGCCACTTTGGTGGTAGTACTTGAAATTGGAAATAATTTATATACAGAATAGTTACATTTATTATATTTAATCTGCAAACGAGCGCCGATTTTGCTAAACAATTATTTTTATTGTTTCTCTGCTCATCCAAATGGTCTAACAATAAGTCAGTGTAGCACATGCGTATTTTGCACTTAAAACGCTCTGAGCTTGTTTCGCGCCATCATGTTAAATATACATGCTGTTCAGGTTAAACTATAAAAGCCAGCCTAATGATTTCGAGCAGACATGAAAGCGCGAGGCGGTTTAGTTAGATTCTGGGTAAGACTCAGGAACACCGAAATTCAAGTCATCTGGGTTGCCTATATCACTTCCTATTCATTTCTTTTCTCGAAGACGTTAGCAAGCTTTAAATGTTAGCAAAAAATGCTCATTGATCATGAAATATATTATTTGATCGCATATTAAAAATAGTTCTTGAAAATTTATACGTACTAATTGTAAGAGCAGAGTCAAATTTCCAACAAAAAGTGCGAAAAAGGGCAAATACAGTTCAAATATTCACCGTATGATGATATACACGATTAATCATGAAAAATAATCGATTTTTTGTAAGCAAAATCGCAGTAAAAGGAATGAAAATTCAAAAAAAAAATGGATTCGACTCCAAAGTGGCGTCGAATCCATTTTTTTAGTAGTACTTGAAATTGGAAATAATTTATATACAGAGTAGTTACATTAATTATATTTAATCTGCAGACAGGTGCCGAGTTTGATAAAAATTTAATAATAATTTATATATTTTAGAGTCTATCGACCATTGAGGTCTTTCCGGCTGGATTTACATATATTTTGTGTTTACAGCTTTTTTCTATCTATTTTTTTTTTGTTTTGTTTGATTTTACCGAGCATCAACTACTATAGTCATTAGCTCTATTCAATTCTTTTTCAATGTAATTAGTCATATTTTAGACTAACACTATTGATTGATAATCGAACTCGGGACCTCATGGACAGTGGTCATCGACCATACCACTACGCCACTTGGCTGGACTCTATCTATGTTACTGTATGGTCTTGTGTTGTTGGAAGTTGTGTTCTTGTTGTATTGCTGTGTGTTGTGTTGTTAGCTGCATAGCAGAGTTGAATGTTGAGTTTGTTGTGTGTAGACTGGAGGGTATAGAGTTGTGTAGAACGTTTTGTTGTGTATGTGGGTGAATGTGTTTGCAACATGTGTGTATGTGCGTGAATAATTCACACACAAAGAGGTGCCCGCCTCGAGGACTCGAACCTCGTCCGCCGGCGTGATGCGCCCTGGTGCCACCCGCAAAGCTACCCAGGCGGGCGATAAAAATTTATTTTTCTTGTTTCTCTGCTCATCCAAATGGTCTAAAGTTAGTTCGCACCGAAAACGCTCTGAGGTTGTTTCTCGCCATTCTGTCAAACATACACACTGTTCAGATTAAACGATCAGCACGCTGACTTTGATGACTCATGAACACCGAAATTCAAGTAATCTGGGTTGCCTATATTCCTATAAATTTTTGTTTTTGGAAACGTTAGCAAGCTTTAAATGTTATTTAAAAGTAACCCTTGATCACATTGCCATGAAACATTAATATTTGGACACAAATTAATGACGATTTTTGAAATTTTAAAGGTACTATTGTAAGCATTTGTAAGATACTAATTACAAAAAATGCGAAAATGGACAAATTCAGTTCAAAGTTTCACCGTCTGATGGCGTAAACGAAAAATAATCAATTTATTGTTAAAAAAATTGGAATAAAAATAGAATTTGAAGGGATTTTTAGACCGAGTAATTTCATTAAACACTATTCTACTATAACCTATAGGTGGAAGCCAACCGTGTCTGAAAATTGTTTTTATAGTTTTCTTTCACATCCAGAGTCCCAGAAGTGAGTGAAGCGCATGCGTAGTATGTACGCAGGGACATTTTTAACTGTTATCAAGAAGTAATCCTTGATCTGATTGTCATAAAACATATTATTTGGACATATATTAAAGGCGGTTTTCATAATTTTAAAAGTTTCACTTGTAAATAGAATCAAATTACAAAAAATGCCAAGATAATTTCACAAATCCAGGCTGACTTTGATGATTTCGAGCAATCTTGAAACCGCTAGACAATTCAGTAAGATTCTGATTAAGACTCATGAACACCGAAATTCAAGTAATCTGGGTTGCCTATATTACTTCCTACACATTTCTTTTCTTGAAGACGTTAGCAAGCTGTAAATGTTATCAAAAAGTAACCATTGATCGCATTGTCATCAAACATTATTTGGGCACATATTAATAACGATTTTTGAAATTTTAAAGGTACTATTGTAAGCATTTGTAAGATACTAATTACAAAAAATGCGAAAATGGACAAATTCAGTTCAAAGTTTCACCGTCTGATGGCGTACACGAAAAATAATCAACTTATTGTTAATGTTGGAATAAATCGATTGTAAATTTGGTATTGGTGCCCTCTACCGATTGTATGTATATATTGTAAAATAAGTTTACTTTTTGAGTTGTTACTAGAATAAAGAGATAGTTAACGTTGCATCAACGACTAATACAGTTATCCTGTTCAACATAGATTAACTGCAAAATCTAACAGGTTATGGGCCCAGGTTCTAGCTCAGATTAAGTTTATTTAAGAAGAAGTTTCATGTGTTTAAAATTTAAAGTATAATTTTGAGTTTATTAAATTGCATTGAAAAGTAAATAAACATGGGTGCGATAACCGGAATGCAAGGCATTGAAAAATTGAAAGACGATAACTACGACACGTGGAAGGTACAAATGCGTAGCATTTCTTTTCTGGAAGACGTTAGCAAGCTTTAAATGTTATCAAAAAGTAACCATTGATCGCATTGTCATGAAACATTATTTGGGCACATATTAATAACGGTTTTTGAAATTTTAAAGGTACTATTGTAAGCATTTGTAAGATATTAATTACAAAAAATGCGAAAATTGACAAATTCAGTTCAAAGTTTCACCGTCTGATGGCGTACACGAAAAATAATCAATTTATTGTTAACAAATTGGAATAAAAATAGAATTTGAAGTGATTTTTAGACAGAGTAATTTCATTAAACACTATTCTACTATAATCTACAGGTGGAAGCCAACCGTGTCTGAACATTATTTTTATAGTTTTCTTTCACATCCAGAGTTCCAAAAGTGAGTGAAGCGCATGCGTAGTATGCACGCAGGGACAATTTTAAATGTTATCAACAAGTAATCATTGATCTGATTGTCATAAAACATACTATTTGGACATATATTAAAGGCGGTTTTTGTCATTTTAAACGTTATAACTATAGAGTCAAATTATAGAAAATGCCAACATCATTTCAAATATCTGCCGCCAGATGATGTACACGAATAATTATGAAAAATAAAAAAAGTTAATAAAAACTGATAAGACACAAAAAAAACTTGCATTTTCGGTCCTGAGACCTGGCCATCGACCATACTGGTCCTTCTTCAGCCTGGATTTACAATTTTGATTTGTTTCCAATGTATACATATTTACATGTTATTAATGTGATGCTGTTGTTGTGTGAATGTAGTGGGTTGCGCACAAATTTGCGATTGTTGACTAAGTGTGAATTTGAAGAGTGGAAGATCTCTTGATGAAGTGGTTCTCGTAGGTGTGAATTTTTGTGAACTTTAATTGTGATTAATTGTGAATAATGGGTGCCCACCACCCCGGGGACTCGAACCCCGACCGGCTGCGTGGTAAGCCGAAGCACTACCGACTGTGCTGCCCAGGTGGGCGATAAGTCACAATTTTGATGACGATATTTTAAAAACTGGAAATGATTTATAAACAGAATAGTTACATTAAATTCGGTTTAATAATGAGATGGACGCTAACCGAGGCTGAAAATTATTCATTTTGTAGTTTCCTTTCACATCCAGAGGGCTTGATGTAAGTGAAGCGCATGCGCATTCAGCCAGTTTCGCGCCATTCTGTCTACCGATCATAATATTCCGGTTAAATTATCATCTCGTTAGATGTAATTGCTTATAAAAATTTAATAAAAGTAAAAGGTAATGACTTAATAACTTCGATTAACCCATCCGCAACAGACAAAAAATCCATAGAACTTAGAATGCTGAAGCTACAGCGTCTACGCTTTGCCACA
>JAODAC010019660.1:0-19646 GCA_027575185.1 Mimaenictus wilsoni | reverse complement strand
TTTATTTGGTAGAACATAATTTAACATAAGTTTCTGTCAATCGCTAATGCCCTCAGTAGGCGATGCGAAAAAAAAAAAAACAACAAAAGCAATTGAATCTAACTATTATTAGCAGCTTTTTTAGATTTGTACATCGGTTTAAACTATGTATCAACTATTTATGCGGATTATTAAATGTTGGCCAGACTGTGAAACGTTGGAGATTTGCTGAACGATGCACAATTTCATCCGGTTTCCGCCGCGATGCGGAATTATTTGCGATGTGAGACATTTTGCGACGGCGACTCCGACTCCGATACCAACTCCGACCGACTTCCATGTATATATGGGATTCGTTGATTCGATGTGACAACGTGACAACGTGTGATGCGATGCTGTAACGTGAGCGCTGCAGAATCAGGAAATTCACGGCGTGCGCGCGATTACGCAAAAAAAAAATCGAAGATTCTCAAACGTCAATTTCGCTCGGCGATTGTTACGCAACTTAAGCGAGTACAACGTCGTTTTATAGGCATTTCCAAGTGAAAACATTTCGAAAAAATGCGGACAAGATACGTTTACGATATTGTCTTCTTAAAAACATCATGCTCCCACAGAGAAAATTAACACAAAACGACTATTTGCAAAGAAAAAAGGTTCGCATATTTGTGTCATACAATGTTGCAATGATTTAGTTGCGCTGAGCGGGGTGTAATTCGATTAATTGTAAATTAATCGCGCGAAATATGCGAAACTAAAGACGAGAATGCTTCTCAATAGACATCTGTAGAAACTCTGTGAAATTTTACATGGTTCCTAGTGAGTTTTCATGGAATTTTGTGGATTTTCGTAGAGTTGTTTTAAAAAGTTTTTTGAATGATGTTAGTAAGTTTATGGATGTTTTTAACGCCTAAATTCAGGCAACTTACAGTACATTTATGCAATTATGTTTGTTTCTTGGTTATATTAATTTTTTTTTAAACAATTATTTACTAAACTTTTGAGCAATCCACACATAACATATTAATAATATTACATTATTCTTACAAATATAACAATCAGTGTCTCTACTTGTCACATTTTTAGTTTTCAAAAATTTTACGAATTTAATTGGAAAAATTCATTTCCTGCAAACTTTAAATCGTTTGCTTTCAACGAAATTTAATCGTCACCTATAATAATTGAAGGTTACTTTCACAATCTATGTTGAATATCGACCGTATATTTGTATTTATGAATTTTTTTTATTTAAACAATTTTATTGAGGTTTTTAACGCCTAAAACTAGGCAACCAGCTCAGCACATTTTAATAAAACAACAATGTACAATCTTTTCAATCCTTTGATTTCTTCGAAATTAAACGAAAACCTCCTAAAATTGTATATTATTTCCTATCTCTGTTGGATATCAATCGAATATTTATTAGATTTTATGTATTTTTAAAGTTTTCTAATGATTAACAATTGTATGGATATTATTAATGCCTAACTATAGACAACCCACACAACATATCTTTGTAGTATTTAATTTTTAAATTTAAATATGGGAAACACTATACTAAATTTAAATATAACTTTCAGAGATTGAACATTACTTTCAATATTTGTTAATAGTTTACAAATATTGTGATGAATTTAATTTGAAATTTTAATTTGAAAGAATGCAACGCCAAATTTTGATGCAACCCAACATACTATCTTCGAAATCATATATTTTATCCAAATTTAATATAAAACTCTAATAATGACTCATTATTTAAAATCTTTATTGAATTTAAGCGAGCTGTTGTTTATTTTTTTAAATAAAATTTTAAAGTTTTCTGATGAATTTTATAGATCTTTTTGTTAGCTCCTACGAATAGGCAACCATCCATACAGGTCATAACTTCTTTTTATTTTTATTTTATTTTACCATGGGAAGATGAATAAACTTAGTTTTAGGTTCATAAAACATTACTTGATATATTCTTTGCTTTTCCGAGATATTAATTTTATTTAAAATTAAACGAAAACTAAACGGAAACAACGCCTATTTTTAAGCAACCCAATATACACATTTTTCAAAAAATTAAATTCATCGAAATTTCATGAAAATATCTCTGAATAACTTTTGATTTACATTTAATCAAATATATTACTAGTATAAGTAACGTAATAATAGTTCTAGTTACATTTTTAGTGACGAAAACGTGTTTAAAAAAACGTTACAAAACATCAAGGTTAAAAGTGTCAAATGTCCAAACCGACCAAACGTCATAATTGCATCTCTCGATTAAATTACGACCGCAAATTGATAAAAATCCGCCTCTTCTATCACGCCTTTGCTTTGCTGAATGCATCAACCCTTCGTCCAGCCGACCGTAGTGTGTGCGACCAACGTGCGACTCCACCCAGCTGGCAAATCAACGAAACAACGAGCACGCAAAATGTCAGGTTAAAAAACCCAGTGTGGAATTTTCGTACAACTAGAGCAACGCGAATCGCCACAACTTGAAGTTGTTTTGCCCCTAGATAGCTAATTAAACCTTTAAAAAATGGTGAGTAGATCTTTTTATAACAACAAATATTAGTTTAAAGATGTAGGCAAACATTTTTTAATGAAATTTGTTGTTTTTGTAGAGTTTATTCGGTTTCGGACGCACCGCCGAGATCGACATCTTTCTCGATGGCCAAGAGAGTCGGAAAACCGCCGAAGTGAAGACTGATGATGATAAAAAGGAAAGGTTGTTGCTGTATTACGATGGTGAGACCGTCAGTGGAAAGGTGAACATCAGTTTGAAGAAATCTGGATCGAAACTGGAGCATCAGGGCATCAAGATCGAGTTTATTGGACAGATTGAGCTCTTTTATGATCGTGGTAATCATCATGAGTTCACGTCGCTGGTGAAAGAACTCGCCAGACCGGGGGAGATGATTCAGAACACGTCGTATCCCTTTGAGTTTCTCAACGTGGAAAAACCCTATGAGGTTTATACAGGTGTCAACGTGAAATTACGTTATTATCTCAAGGTTAGTGTGAATTTTATTTCTGTATGAAAATTGGCTTAATCCATATTTGAAAATCTATTTTTTTCCTCAAATTATGGCAATTTCTTTACGTTTGCCTGTAGATATCAAAATTTTGTTATTTAATGGATTTAAATAACAAATTTTAAAGGAAATGGATTAAAAGGATTTTACGTAGTTAGTGCAGATTTTTAAATCGTGGGTTAATCCATTTTCGCTTTCAAAATTTGTTTCTATTCGGGAATATTCGTTTAAAACATGACCTAACCCATTATCAGAAATAGTTGATTTCTTATCAATTTAAAACAATTTCTTTTGTTTTATATAAGGAAAAAAGTATAATTTAGACTTTATTCGAAAAATTTGTATACAAATTGACTTTTATCAAGTTTTCGTAGATTTTTAAACGTTGGATAGGCCATTTTTGCTCTCAAAACCATTACGGCAATCTTCGGGTGGGTTCGTAAATTTGTTGACAGCATTTGTTTTTTATTAGGTGAGCATTTGGCCTAACCCACTTCTTAAAAAAATAAGTTTTCTTTCGTTGCATGGCTATATCTTTAGGATTAAGTGTCTCAGCATTATATTTTTCTTTTCAATAGATTATTTAAAATGAAATAGGCTTTTCTTAGTTTTTGAAGATTTTTAAATAGTGGGTTAGTCCATTTTTACTCTCAAAACGAGTACCCCTTCGGGTAGGTTCGTAGATGTTCGTTTGCGATTTTGAAAATCATTGATTTTTCCCCTATTTAAGGGATTTCTTTATATTTGAATAAATAAATCATTATAATTTAAGTATATTTGGGAAATTTTAAGAAGTTAATCAGGTTTTGAAGAATAGAATAGAATAGGCAGAATAGAATAGGTAGAATAGGCCGTTTTGCGTTCAAAACTGTTGTGGGTGGGTTCGTAAATTTGTTTACATTTGTTTTTTTACCATTTCAGCATTAATTGAATTTGGCTTAAACCACATCTTAAAAGTTATGTTTTCTTTCATTTCGTGGCAATATCTTTAGATTTACATGCATAAATCATAATTTCTCTTTTCAATAGATTATTTCAAAAGAAAATTGGGTTATACTAAGTTTTTGAAGATTTGAAAGAGTGGGTTAGTCCAATTTTGCTTTTAAAACTATTGCGATTAATTTGTCTCCTTTCTCTTTCCCTTCGCTGAAAATTTGATCTATCCCATATTTTGAAAAAAAATTATTTCGTTTTCATCTAGGTAACTGTGGTTCGTCGATTGGCGGACATCACCAAGGAGGTAGATATCGCAGTGCACACGCTCAGCAGCTACCCGGACATCAATAATTCGATCAAGATGGAGGTTGGCATCGAGGATTGCCTCCACATCGAGTTCGAGTACAACAAGAGCAAGTACCACCTGAAGGACGTGATCGTCGGCAAGATCTACTTTCTGCTGGTGCGGATCAAGATCAAGCATATGGAGATCGCCATCATTAAGAAGGAGTCGACGGGTATGAGCAATAACATCTACCACGAGAACGTCACGATTGCCAAGTATGAGATTATGGACGGTGCGCCCGTGCGCGGCGAGAGTATACCCATCCGCGTATTTCTCGGCGGGTACGATCTCACGCCAACCATGCGTGACATCAACAAGAAATTTTCGGTGAAATACTTTCTCAATCTGGTGCTGATGGACACGGAAGATCGGAGGTATTTCAAGCAGCAGGAGATTACACTTTGGAGGAAGGGTATGTTTTTAAAATTTTATATTTTAAGTTTTTTATGAGTATATGCTGTTTTTGTCATTTTTCAACTATTTGGGTTGCATAAAAATCTGCTTAACCTTACTTAAAAGAAACTTAAAAAGGGTTCTATATTAGGACGTTATGAATATGATAGATTTTTGTTTTAAAATATTTATATTCAAATGATTTAAAAGGTGAAAAAACAAGAAAATCGAATCTACAATCCCCACTGGTCGCCACACATCTCGTCAGTTCGGACATGAGCAGTTTGTCGTCGTCGGCAGCGGCGCCACCTTCAGTGACAACCACCAACTCATCGATCGCCTCGTCGACCATCGGGCCCCAGCCGGACGACGGCGCCACTGGCGGAGAAGCCACACTGCCGCCATCTGAACAGCAAGCCGCCACTGGGGCGGCAGTAATTCGGCCTGTCATCGTGGACGGCAGCGAAGGTGAGTCGCCACCGTCGCAGCTGCCAACCGCCGTCGTCGGCACCATGCCGGCCACTATCGTTCCGCCGCCCCTCGAAGACGACATGGATGAACCACCCCTCCCGCCGGCCGGCATTCAGAGCATGACGCGCGAGGCCGGCGACGGTCAGCACAACGACACGCCGCCGCTGCTCGAAGAGTGACCGTCGCTCCTCACGGTTAGGTAATCTTGCGGTCTAACAACTCGAAAGTTTATCCGGCAAAACAATACAAACAAAAAACAAACAAACAGAAACCAAGCAGATAAAACAAAGAAACACGACACACTAAAAACAAACACGGAATAAGGCATACGAATGAGGTTAGGACACCAGAAGGTTGTTGGCTGGAGAGTGCGATGAAAGGATAGGCAACCAAGAAAGCAGGAATTGTAAATAAATAAATATAATTCTAAAGTAATGTAATCGGGGGAAGGCAGGAAGGAGGAGGAAAACATAGAAGGTGAGTCAGCGTCAGTAATGTTGAAAATGAGAAAATACGAAAATTGTCTATTATCGCGTTTTATTCCAGAAAATGTTCGATTTTTTTCAATTTTAGCATTGTGTAACAGGTGCTAATTGTCTTAGCATTCGGTTGCGTAGCGCGGCGTTTGGTTTTCCCCTCATTGAGAAAAATTAATGCACGCACGCAATTTATTTTCCAATAATTGTTATCCTTATGTATATTTTTCCATAGTCTATTATACTCTGTAATCAAAAACAAACATTTTGAGAACCCTGGGATCCTATCTTTGGAAAAGTTTTTTTTTTAACATAGGCAACCCAACTTACAACAAATTAAAAGGGCATCATCCACTTGAAAAAAAGATATATTAGAGCTTATCGTGATTTTACTTGATTAGTTTGGTGAGATTATATATAATTACCTTTAAAATCTTGAATTTTGGTAATCTATAATCAAACTTTAATTTTGAGTTAGGCAACCCAAATTACATGAAATAATTTGCACTAACCCACATCCCAAAAACTGCAATATCTTTTGTTTAAATAACCTTCATCAACATGAACTTCAGGTCACTTTTTTAACTTGGATGATATCATTTCTTATATAATTATTTATAAAATAACCCATTTTTAATGATTATTAATTTCGGTTTAGTCCGTTTCTCCTCTCAAAGTAATCGTAAATATTCGTGCAACTTCGTAAATCGATTCTTTATGTTTGTGTCATCGGCAACCCATATTCCACTAAGCAGTCTTCTAGTGACATTCGTGTGGTGCGGTTGCTTTCTTGCTTACAAAACTGTTTTGCCGTTAAATTTTTGAATCAAAGAAGTTTACAAAACTGAGTCTGCACTCAACATAACTTTTCCGACGTCCTGCTAAATAAAAACTAGTGAAACTTTCTGAAAATGGTGTCGAACAATCGTGCTGAGAAGATTCTCGAAGGTTTTCAAATGTAATTTAACCTCGAAACGTATACATTTCCGTGTTTCCAATCGTTAATTATCACGTAAAACACTATGTAAACACTGATAATCACTAGTTTGCGTGTTAATTAATCGGTCTTTTTCCGGTTTCCTGGGTTATTAATAGGTTGCAATCGTTTATTTTTTGTTTGTTTCAGTAATTGGATAAGTTTGAAGGACTTGGATGGTGGCAAAGTTTACTGGCAGGGCAATCAGGACTTTAGCCAAAATGAGCATGAACACGAAGTGCATGTGCCGAAACATATTCTCAAGTGTCGTGCGTTATCGCGAGAGTTTTGCTTCAGTTCCAAGGAGTTGATCGAAAAGTTTCGTCTTGAACAGGTAAAAAACAATTATTTTTTGTTTATAAAACTCTCTAAACAGTCTCTAAACAATTCAATAAAATCCCTAAAAATATTACTAAGATCAACTTTTGTTTTATTTGTTAGAAAGTACTTTTCAAGGGTCGTTGTCTGGAAGAATGGTACTTCGAGTTTGGTTATGTTATGGCAGAGAGCAAGAACACCTGGCAGAGTGTCATGCAAGCTGCACCCGAATCGGAAATGATGCCTGCTTCAGTCCTTAAGTAAGTTTATGGGGTTATAATTCCTTAAACTAGGTTAGGTTTCCTTTCAATTCTGTCATTTTCAGTGGAAATATCGTTATTGAGACGAAATTTTTTGACGACGACTTGCTTATAACAACGTCGAAACTACGCCTTTTCTATGAATAGTTTATTATTTCATTTTTAGTTTTTTAATTAGTTTTATTTCATTTTATTCAAAAAATCTTGTAAAAACCAATGTAAATAGTTGAGTAGATGTTAGGAATGCGGTTTGTAGATGGCGTTTGTGTGTTTCGACGTTGTGTGTGCTTGGTTGCGTTCATTGTAACCCCTCACAATCAGTGGCGGATGATAGTGATGGTTTCCGCCCCTTTTTGTTGGTGTTGCGGCGGTGGTGGCCTGAGAAATGGGTCAGCGCAGTTCATGCACCCTTGTGTGTGCGCGAGCGGCGACGGCGCAGGTCGGGGGGCGGCGGCGTATGTGGGTCGACGGCGGTGGGCAAATTTTGGGAGAGACGGTGTCGCTGCCTGGGGGCGGCGGTGCTTGCCTGCGATCAGCCATCAGGTACGGGGACGATTAGAGAGACATTTTCGTCATACGAAAACGCAGCAGTATTATCTACTTTTTGAGGTAAGCTTTACCATTTTTCCACTTTTTTCTGTAAACTCTTATCTTTTTCTTTCATAATTTTCTGTCATTTGCGTTGATTTTTTCCTTTTCTTCGTTGTTTGTTGATTATGTTGGTTTTTCTTACCTTAATTGATTTTTTTCTTCTATACTGTTTATTCGCCTTGAACTTCGTTCTTGCTTGTCTTCTAATGTATTCTCAAACCCGTTTTGTGCATGTTTAAGACTTTCGGTTTGTTTTCTCTGTATTTCTATACCTTTCTTGCATAATTTCCTTCCTTATTTTCGACTTCACTGTCTCTGGCTATGATATCCATGTTTTTTTATCATTCTAGAGAGTGTACAAATGCGGAACATCTCCATCAAAACGACGGCAACGGTGGGTCTGTAGTGAACGGAGAAGTCTCATCAACGGCGTCGGTGTTAAATAATTCACTGACCAAGATGGAACCAACTGGGCCCGAGCTAGCGATGGAGTTCTCCAAGAACCCACTGCTGTGCCCCATCTGCGGCGATTACTACACGGAGCCGTGCATACTCGGCTGCTATCACACGTTCTGCACGCGCTGCTTGCGCGGTCGCGAGCAGGATCGTCGCCTTATTTGTCCCTTTTGCCGGGCGCCCACCGTGTTGAAGGACGGCTATAATGTGCCACCGCCAGACACGCTTATGCGCCAGCTCATCGAGATCGCCAACAGCGAGAATCCACCGTGTTCGAACTGCGATAAGCGCGATCGTGCCAACATGTACTACTGCAACACCTGCGGGCAGGCGTTGTGCTCGGCGTGCAGGGATAATACGCATCGGGCGAAGATGTTCTCACAGCATGATATTATTCATATGAATCGATGCCAGAAGGAACCTAAGAGGGTGAGAATGATTTTTTTTAAATTTATTAAAATATTGCGTTTTTTGGTCGGTAACTATTATTCCTTATTCTGATTTTTATTAACATCAGTGATTTCTGTAATAATCGCAAGGGATATATTTTTAGTGTCCAACACATGGTGAACAATTCATCATGTATTCCCCCGTGCAGAATGCGATGCTCTGCGTGAATTGCTTCCGTGATACCCCAACCGAACTTCGTGCCCAGTGTGTTGACATCGAGACCGCTCACACGCAGGCAGCGAAACGTCTGGAGCGCGGCCAGAACGCCATCATGGATCTGCAGACGTCGGTGCGCGACGGTATCATCGCCCTGAAAGGCCTCATGGACGATCTGCGTCGGAATATGGACGCCGAGAAGCATACGATTAACACGTTTTGTCAGGGCATGCAGGAGGCGATGGCGAAGACCCACGCAGCGATGATTATGGAAGTCCAACGGCAGTACGAGAGTAAGGATCGTGTGTACCGTTCGCAACTCCTCGTCCTAGGTACCGTGATGCCTGTGCTGCAGCTGCATCTCGTCCTCTGCACCACGTTCACATCGGCGGCGAACAAGTATCAGTTCTTGGAGCTGTGTCCGGCATTAATCGAGCGTTTGGCCGCCGTTGGGCAGTTGTCACAGCCGGTGCGTTCCCTACAATCGTCGTCGATCAAGACCAATTATCGCTCCGAGTTTGCTCAGTCCTTGGAGCCGTGGATTGGTGCGACCGCCGTCAGCCAGCATCAGGCCGAATTGGCGGCGGCGTCGTCGCGGTCCATGTACGACTCTGCACCGATGCCAACCACGAAGAAACAGCAAGGTGCCATGAAGACGAAGTTGCTGGAGGCCGATACGAGCTTTTCGGTGCATTGCAGGAGTTTCGAGTCGCAGATTCGTGAGTTAAATACGCAGTTTAACACCGTGAAGGATCGGGTGAGTGAGCTGCATAAGGATGTGTCAGCGATTCGGAAGGCACAGAATCCCCCGTTAACGACGAGGTATGAGCTTCTCACGAGGGATTGCCAGCTTTTGGATGCCAGTTTGGAGAGGCAACAGACCGAGTTGGATAGGATGGCAGCAGTGTTCGATAAGAGTTGGGAGGAACAGTTGTGGAGATTAAGAGTGGAACAGGAAGTGTTTAGTTGTCAAAGGGCGGATGTGATGACCCTGAGGAACGAGTTAAAGCATCTTTGTAATGTTGCTCAGCAGTTGGAGCCATATGTGAGATCTTTGACGCCGGCGTCACAGCAACAACAGCAGCAGGTGGTTAGTGAGCAAGCAGTCGCTGCCGAACAGGCCCAGCATTTGCAGAATATTTTAGAACATATTGGTGAGTTTTTGAACAAATTTTTATTCAGTTTCGTTCTGATCTTTGCTTTTTTACTAATTCTTATCAATTTTTAGTTTTGTTTCATTTTTGTCTCGTATGAAATGCAAAAAATTAAATATTTATGCTTGCGAATCTTTTAGGCCGACTTCAAACGGAAACAGGCAAAATTCCACGTTCACGCTCACGAATCATCGGGCAACTCATCGAAAAAGTACGCCCACAAGCGCCACCCGACCGCGAACGCTCCAAGTCTACCTCCCAAATGGAGAAATCCGCCGCGACGACACCGACCTCAAAAACCAAAAAGTTTGCACCGCAACAGTTGAACATCGAGCGGCTCGAGACCCACATCAAGGAGAAGATCCACGACATTATGTGCCGACGCCAGAGCGCCGCTTCCAAGTCGGATGGCGAAGCTACCGACAAACCTGCCAGCAAGGAACAGTCGCTCTTTGGCGGCAAACACCAACGAATTATGTATAAGAAGATTGGCAAATCCTGCGATAAACTCAACGATTGTCCATCGAAAACGGCTGCAGGGAGCCAGTGTGAGTACAAACGCATCACGGCGGATGGCACGAGTAAGAATGTCAAAGCGATGGTACATGAGACGCGGTCGAGTCCGTCAAGCCCCAAATGTCGCAAGGGGAAAGGTCATCATCAGGGTGGTAACGGTGTGGGCGGTGGTAGTGGACATCATGCGCCAATGCAGCGAGCCTCGTCGGCGGGCAGTCAATCGAGAAAAGGGAAGGTTTATCCGTACAGCGATGGTGAGGATAATGTTTTTTACTCGTTGCATGACAGCGCGGATTCGCTGAGCACGTCCTCGAGGAGGAGCAGTTATGATGGGAATGATAAGACGCTAGTGGTAGTTATCAATCGGCGAAATAAGGGCCAGACGCTGGCGCAGAAGCAGAGGAGCTGGGAGACTTTCCCGCCGAAGAGGAGGCATCATGCATCGTGTGCTGGGAAGCTGAGTGCACCGGATCCAATGCCGGTGAGGAAGGCTGATAGTTTTGAAGGGCATGAGGAGGCAGTGAAGAGTTTGGTTGCTGCTGTTCAGGAAACTCGTAGAAAGCCTAAGTAAAATAGAGAAGAAGGAGAAATTGAAGAATACGAATGAAAAATGGAAAGAAAGCTGTCAACAGGTAAGAAACGAAGAAATTAATCATGAAAAGTGAATTGCTAACGAAAAGTAAACATTGCTGCCAAATATTAACCGCATTTTAAGTACACTTACATACACAAACACACGTATTTGACGTACTTTTTAAGTATGAACACTTAAAATCTTTCAGTTAAGCATGAATAATCGAATTTATACTCGTAAATTAACGTATAATGACTATTTGACGACAAACGGATTCAATTTAATTCAATTGTAGACAGAAAAAAGTGACGGCGCACGATTTTATTGGGTGTTTGACAGAAGAATATTAAAATAGAGCGCAAAAAATATACGCTGAACGAAAGCATACGAATCTTCATACCCACTGAGAAAATTTTTAGAAAATACACAAATGCTGGACACCTGCAAGACACATTTATCTGTAGTTTTGATGTTGAACACCCCCGTGTTATATATTATAAACTATTGTTAACTGTATTGTTCGAAGAATGGTAAAGAAACATGATGATAAAAGAGCATATGTGCCTTTTTGTGCGTTATTTCTTCTGAATTTATTCCATTTACTTTGCTTAAAAAGTTTAATTATTATTTTTTCCCAGTTATTGTATGATATTGCTTAATAGATTATTTTGTTATATATTTTATTGATTTTATCTCCATTTTTCCTTATATTTTTTTCAGAAATGTCTCATTAATTTCCAGAGCAAATTTGAAAATAAAGATTTAAAACACGTTTTGTTATGGTGAAAACAAAAACAGTATACAGAAAAGTGCATTTTCCCCAATTTAAATCAAAGATCATACACGTAGCGCCATCTTATTTTGAAGGCGCGAACCTTAAATGTAGGTAATGCACATATCCAACTAGAGCTTTTGATGTGAGCTATACAAAAGTTTGGCTTTTGTAATACAGATGGCGCTCGCAATAATAAAATTATTTTAATTTATTTACAAAAGAAAATTCCGTCGACTTGATAATTAAGATTGGAATTTTCATAATAAAATGTACCACGATTCATTTTTTACATTGGGTAGTCGATAATATAGCTTCCCCTATTAGGGAATATTTACATTTCATGAAATAAAAATAACGTATACACTTACGCGGTTTACATGATAATATTGCGAGTAATTTTATTTAGTAATTTTATTTGAAATGCTTATATCTCCGCAACTATTCGAGACAATTTCAATGTTGTGAGATATTCTGGCAGAGAAATAAGAGGAGTTTCCCTTGAAATATGTTTTGACTCGATGACCATGACAATTTCCCGGATAAAAATTAAGTGTTTTCCGATTAAGATCAAATTAATCTTATTTAAAAGAGTAGTTCTTCCTCTTTAGAGAAATGCAAAAATATCCTAAAGAACTGTAACAGTTTTTGAGAAAATTATATTTGTTTGAATTGTTCGGGATTTAAAATTAATTATCTCGAATGTTATCAAATTTCTTCATGATTGTATTGCATATTCGAATTTAAATGGACGACCTCTTTTATATGACACCAATATTTTTCAGATCGGAGAACTTTTATTTTTTACACCAAAAATCTGTCAAGGGGTTAGCCTTGGCTCATTTTCGGAGAAAAAGTTAAAGTTTTTCCGATCAACACAAATATGGTGGCATATGGAAGAGGACGTTATTTTAAATGAGAATATGCAATAAAATCATTAAAAAGTTTCAGAACTTCAGAGATAATTAAGTTTAAAAATCGAGAATTTTACTCAAAAATTTTCTAGAAAATTTTCGGATATTTTTAAAGGAGCAAACTGTTTCTTTCAAACAAATGGCATTTCGGCTTAATTGGCCATCATTTAATTCTTATCACGAAACTGTCAATGTCAAACATTCACGTTCGGGAGATAGTGCTTTTGAAACTCATCTAGAATATGCAAGAGCATTTAAAATATATCTAATAGTTTTAGAGTTATTTGCATTTAAAATAATTACATACACATACGTATAATCTTGTGTCCATGTCAATTAATTTATATGGCATACAATAAATATTTTAGAAATAAATGAAATCGATCAACTTTTTGGGATAAAGTTCAAACATTTGCAAATAAATAATGAACAAAAAGTTAGTTGTCAATTCCAAAGCTCATATTCGATATTGTTTCATATTCGATACGCGACTATTCCAAATCAGTTCTTGAAACTATACGGAAAATCGGCAAAAATCGGCCGAAACCAGGAAATGATACCAGGATCACATAGACGTAAGGAGGTAAAGTTCAGTTTTGCATTTTTCAAAAGTATTTTTAAAATTAAATTTATACTCGTGCCGCCATCTGTGAAGCACATGTTTGATTACCAGAACTGTTGAGGAAATCTGTATTATCGACTTAAACTTAAGGCTTAAAGTTGTGATATTTGAAACTAGATGGCTCCTCAGGATTTAAACATGAACATGCTAAATTAATATTCCGACTGAACAATAAAAGGTAGCAAAGATTACTTAAAAGTGCGTGATTGATGATCCTTTTAAGAGGTTATTGCCAATTTTTTAGGGATGACATTCAAGACGTTGCAGTACTTCAAAATTTTGGAATTTTCGAATTTTGAAAAATATGTTTGGGAAAATCCTGTTTCCCGGCTAAACAACAAAAGCTAACAAACATATTATTATCATATATTATAGATGAAGAGTCGCTGTTTATATAGAAGTTATTCCCCTCTCTCTAGGACAAATATACAGGGCGCTACAGCTCTTCAAATTTTACGAATGTTCGAATTTTTCAAAAACTTGCTTGGAGAAACCTGAGCTCCCGGCTAAGCAACAAAAGACAGGAGGGATATTATTTCCACACATTATAGAGGAAGAGTTTCTGCATCTACAGGAGTTATTCCCAAGTCCCTAGAATAAATATACAAAACGCTATAGTTATTCAAAATTGACTAATGTTCGAATTTTTTTAAAACGTGTCTGGGAAAACCTTGTTTCCTGTTTAAACAACAAAAGCTAGCAAATGTATTTTTATCGTATATTTTAGATGAAGCGTTGCTGCTTATATAGATGATATTCCCAACTCCCTAGGACAAATGTACTGGGCGATACAGCTCTTCAAAGTTGACGAATGTTCGAATTTTTCAAAAACATACTTGGGGAAATCTGAGCTCCCGGCTAAGCAACAAAAGATAGGAGGGATATTATTTTCACACATTATAGAGGAAGAGTTTCTGCATCTACAGGAGTTATTCCCAAGTCCCTAGAATAAATATACAAAACGCTATAGTTATTCAAAATTGACTAATGTTCGAATTTTTTTAAAACGTGTCTGGGAAAACCTTGTTTCCTGTCTAAACAACAAAAGCTAGCAAATATATTGTTATCGTATATTTTAGATGAAGCGTTGTTGCTTATATAGATGATATTCCCAATTCCCTAGAATAAATGTACTGGGCGATACAGCTCTTCAAAGTTGACGAATTTTCGAAATTTTCAAAAACGCGCTTGTGAAAATCTTGTTTCCCGATTAAACAACAAAAGCTAACAAATATATCATTATCATATATTATATATGAAAAGTTGCTGCTTCTATAGAAGTTATTCCCAATTCTCTAGGACAAATATACAGGGCGCTGCAGCTCGTCAAAGATGATGAATTTTCAAATTTTTCAATAACATGCTTGAGAAAAATCTTGTTTTCCGGCTAAACTATAAAAGATAGAAAATATGTTATTTTCATACATTGTAGAGGAGAAGTCACTGCTTATATAGGAAGAAATCCGAAGTCTCTAACATAAATATACAAGGCGCCATAGCTCTTCAAAGTTGACGAATGTTCGAATTTTTCAAAAATAGGCTTTGGAAAATCCGATTTTCCAGCTAAACCATAAAATACAACAAAGATTGCCTAAAGTTTTCTGATATATGAAGAGTTGCTGATTCTTTTGAGGTTTTTCTCAAGTCTCTAGATAAGATGCACAGGGCGCCATAGTTATTTGAATATACCCTAATCTATGAAACCTGAAAGTAGTCCAAAAATTGTAGTTAATTGTATCGCATCTTTTTCTTCCTATCCAATTCTAATAATTTCTAACATTAAGCGCTTATTTCTTCTTAAGAATAAAAAAATAATAAATAAATAATAAATAAAGTAAATCAAATCAATGTAATTACATCAAATCAATGTTGTTATGGATAAGAAAATCGAGGAAATAAAGAAATCAAAGAAGTTCGCCTAGTCTCTCCTAGATGTCGCCGTATGTTCCGTAGATCTTAAACGAGGGCGTACAATGTTGCAGGGCAAAACACACAGGTGCACCAAGCAAAACAAGTTCAGCAGGAGCAACAGTAGCAGTAAACCAGGCGGCGCTGTCGTCAGCAAACGCCATCGAACCGCGCCGTCGTCGTCGCCATCACCTCAACTCCCCACCACTTCACAAACGAGCGTACTCTTCGTAGTGAGGTGAGTTCACGTCCTGCGACTGACTCCTCGTCGATTCCAAATCGCCCCGCATAGCCTGCAACAAAAGCAGGAAAGAGATAACCAAACTTAAACCATCTATCATAAAGCTCCCAACAAAGACAGTACTAACAGAGTCGTATAAACAGACAAAGATAGAAATAGTGAGAGACAAAGAGACGAAGACTACGAGAAAGTGTGTCAGAGAGAGACGAAGAAAAAGAGTGACAAAGGAGTGCGGTAGTGCAAGTGTGAGGTAGTGAGTGAGTGCGATAGTTGGGCAGACAGACAAAGTGAGTAAGAGACGGCGTATGTTTCAGGCACACGGGTCGCACCTGCGTGCTGTGGTGCCGCTGCTGGTCTCCGCGCTCGTCACGAAACTACGAAACGCTTTAGGCCCTCGAAAACGTATAGCGTAGTGTGTCCGGTCGCGCCAGTGATCGCCGTGTGTAGCAGTGCTTCGATCGCACGATATTTCGGCGAATATCGCGCCCGGTTTTTGCGCAAACATCCCGAAGAGCAAGAGCCTATACGCAGTGTGGCCAAAACCAACGCGAAACCACACGTAGCAGCAGCGCCAGTGTCTCTCTCACCATCGCCAGTGCGTCGATAATTCGGCGAGCGTTTTTGGGGGGTTGTCGGACGCCGCACCACCGAACCCCGCTGGAAACTTTCCGAGAGGACTGACTCCTTCGCAACCACCTCGAACACGGAATATTTAATATCATACAACTATGCGTAACGCGGTGCTGAAAAACTTGGTGTTGGTAATCATCGCCGTCATTACGACATGCGGGGCTGATTTCGACGACTACGATGGTGGTAAGTTTTGTTTATTACTAAACGTCGTGTTTCGGAACACATTTTCCATGTCAAAATAACATCAAAATGGCGTTAATTACACACACTACTTTGATTTTTCTCTCTTCTGCATTTATAGTGTATGCATGGCTGTGATTATAGGTGTATGTTTGTGGTGTCTATCAGTGCATGTGTGAGTGTCTATGAGTGCCTGTAGTGAGCGTAAATTAGTGAATGTTGAGTGTGTATGTGACTGTATATGAATAAGGGGTTTAAGGGGGTATAGATGTATGTGAAATCCCCCGCTGGAACGTCGAAAACTCCCCATGGGGAGTTCCAGCGTTTCATGCTCATGCGTTTTGCAAATTTCATGAATATCAAACCCCCTACACACTATTAGCGCTACAATTTCGCTCTAATCGCTGCTTAACTGCCCGAAATACGGCTTAATGATGTGATGCTAATTGACCATAGTCAACTTTTCATCATCCGTCATCGTCAATTGTGTCTATTTCGAAGACTATTTTTATTTTTATTACATTTATTTCGCCTTTACTTGCATTTGTTTTTCGTTTTCTTGCATTTGTTACACGTTTACTTGCATTTGTTTTTCCTTTTTTTGCATTTGTTACACGTTTACTTGCATTTGTTTTCTGTTTATTTGCATTTGTTTCACTAATTATTTTGCGACTTCCCGTCTATATCTCCCCAAATAGTTTAGTCTAATTCTCACCGGTCAAAACCTACAAAAATTGATTAAAATACAAGAAGATAACCTTATTTACTTGTGTAAGAACACCCTAATCACTATAAACAAGTCGTTTTAAAATTAGAAAAAATAGATTTTCTCCACCGCGACCACCGAGTAGGTCGATGTCGTCTTTTGTCGATGGTTGTGTTATTCCAAAATGGCCGCCCGGTTTTCCTCTCTCTTCTCTCTACATGTCTGTGTTTGTGCATCTGTGTTTGTAAGTACCGTGTATGTGTGTATTTGCAGGTGTATGGGTTTGTGTATGTATGTATGTGTGTGTGTGTATTTATAGGTATATAAATGTATTCGTTTTAAGGTTATAAGGTGTATAAATGTTTCGGTGCATGTTTAAATGTGTTGGTGCATGTTTAAATGTGTTGGTGCCTGTTTAAATGTGTCGGTGTGTCAGAGAGAAGCTGACTTTGCTCGACGACCAAACGGACGGACGACGATATTTGCTCTGTCCTTGCTGCTCGCCTCTGAGACGCGCAGAGGTAGAGAAATACAGACAGGCCGCTTTCTTCTTTGCGTTTACACGCCGCACGTACGCGTATACTCGTACGCTCTGGAAGTTGTTTGGAAGGTTTTCTACCTGATCGCTTCGCTCGTAAGCAATCAGTTGCTCTCGGGTCCTCCCCGGCTGCTTCGATTTGTTGGCGTGCATTGGTTTGGTTCTCCTCTACCTGTGTGGGCCTAAAACGATGATAATCGTGGTAATCACTCCCATGCTGCTGCTGCTGCTGCTGCTGCTGCTGCTGCTGGCTGACGCTGACGAGCGTTATGTTTCCCCCGTCTAGTATTTCCATCGTTTTATTGCTTTATTATTATTACGTTCCTGTTTAGGAATTTTATCGCTATGCCCTTCAGATTCCATTTAGCAATTTGCATGTTTAAAGTCGGTAAAATTGATACTTCTAGTTGAATTTTGGTTTAAATGTTTGAAAGTTGTATGTATATTCGATAAAATTATCTGCCCAATTCTGGGTGTAGGCATTACAATTTTGCATTTACATTTTACAGTTGGATTTCATATTTTTCTGTCTTTTGCTAGTTTCCTTCCTTCTTTTATTGTTTTCCCTTTCAATATTAATATTTCTTCTATTTGCTTATCCCATGTTTCCGTTGGCCTTCCCTTTCTCCTTCCTTCCATTCCCGCTTCCGTCACTTTCCTCGTTTGACTCTCCTTATCCATTCGTATCAAATGTCCCTACCACTGTTTCAACTTTTTGTTTGGCTTGTATACATTTTTCTCGAAATCATTGAAGTGATTCAAAGAAAGAAAATCATTCAAAGAAAGAAAAGGGCCGACCATTGGAGATATCGTATTCTAGAATACGTATTATGACTTTTTATAACTTCCTAGAATTTCAAAAGTGGATCTAAGGAGTGTTAATTTTAAATTCATTCTATTAATTTCTAGAATTTATGGATTATATTAATATAAACAATAAGCGACTTTCCATTGATAATTCATATTTGTATTAATCGAAACAATGCTTCAAATGAAAGAAAATCAATTTATTTGTTGAAAAAAAAATAGTGTGCCTTTGACCACGCGACCACACGCGAAGTATAATCAGTATTTTCATAAATAAATATATCAGTAATTGCTCTGATTGATTTTAGGACTTTGACGATAGGCCTATGCCAGGGGTCGGCAACCTGTTTCTCCTTAAGGGCGCAATACTAAATTTGAAAATCGCCGAGGGCGCATATTTTCGGGCGATAATCAACAGGTATAAATAGGCATTCAAAAACAGATTTTTTATAACTTTATTTTGTTGGTGTTATGCATAATGATACGTATAATTCAGTGTGAAACAACATGGGGCGTTCATATTTTCAGCCGTTTGACAAGAGTAAATAAATCGCTCTGGCTATCAAACGAGGGGGCATTAAAAATCGTTCGGGGGGTGCCGCGTTGCCTACCCCTTTCTTATGCTGTAACAAATAAGTTACACATTTTGAAATGAAGAGCCGTCATTTGATTTCTGATAGATTGAGGCTCTTGAAGATTAAACATTTTCATAAGAGCTGTTTGCATTCTCGAACGCACTACTACCATCATATTGTCATGAAGTATGACTGCAGCAGTCAAAAAGGCAGCTTTGACATATCAATATGAACAAATAATCATCGGTAGGCAATTTTTAGGATGTTATTCACGCATTGCAATAATTAGAAAGAGAAAATGATGAATGCCTCCGACAGGACTTGAACCTTCAATCCCCGTATATCATATACGGACTTAACCGTACAAACCGTGTATCTTATATTGCGGTTTTGATATAACGTGGTACGCACGCACCGTGTTACAAGAGGATTGATTGTGGTTTCCTTGAACTACTAGATTAATATACAACCTTGAAAATTAAGTAAATAGTAGGCAATTGGTCAGAAGAAAAAATAAATTAACCACGGCCTTTTACAATACAACCACACTCAGACGTCTAATCAACAATAAACTAAAAGAACCCGATCATCGTTTATCCAACTCCGGAGTGTACCAAGTCAGCTGTGGGAATTGCCCCATGACTTACATAGGCCAAACAGGGCGGAATT
>JAODAC010019649.1:0-19654 GCA_027575185.1 Mimaenictus wilsoni | reverse complement strand
GGAACATCTGAGAATTTCCAACACTTCCGGAAATTCCCCGCACTCTGCCTTAACCGAACATCTTGCAACATCTGGACACCAGTGCGACATCTCAAATTTGCAAATCTTACGCTTAGGTAATAAAGGCCATAGACTGAACGTATTGGAAGCAATCTACATAAAAAGAGCCATAAAGGACAATGCTGAAAATGTTCTTAACGACCAGTTAGATTTTACCCCTCTAACGCGAACTTTGATACCTGCGTCTGTATAAATTTCACTTTGTACATTTTTAACATTCAGTACCTGATGATGCCGCAAAATAGCGAAAGGCGAAATACGTATTGTACAAAATTTAAACAAACGAGTAAAACGTCTAAAGTATTAAGTGACTTAACGTTTCTAACTGTTAAAATAAATGTATTGTTGCAAAAATTTCCAAAAAACATAAACTTCAGCCAGCCAAAGTAAGAAAATGTTAAAATCAAAGATTAACAAAGTCTGCGTACATATTTCGAAGGAACAAGGGCAGCAAACAATATAGTAGATTAAGGCAGGAGTATATACCAACTTACAACACTCACAGACCACCAAAAGCCGACAAAGAACACTGTGCGTCGATGTTTGAAACCTATGCAACCATCCTCGAATATTCTAATAGTATAATGATATCTTTATGTTTCCTACACGTATCAGGCTTAGTTTCTAATTATAATCTATATCTGATTGACTAAAAGTGAAAAGTTTTGCACATTAAACCAGAAAGTACAAATTACAAGTGTACCTGTTTCTGAAGCCTACATGGACGCGTCCCAAGTAAAAGCAAAAGAGAGTTTCGTACGTGCGTGGACCACATTTAAGACGTCTCATATTTTCGGTGACGCGCCACAGATTGCCTGAAGGAGGCGACGTCGACATGTCTTCTCGTACACAGATTCAACACGCGATGTGGATGAAGAACTCATGCGCATGTTGTACGTACTGATTTCGATTTCGATTCGAAAGTGATTTTTGATTTTGATTTATTAGACAGATTTTTTTATGATTTCTATATTTCACGAGCGAGATTTTACGACAATCGCCGCGCAATCTAAGCCTATCTTAAGCTGATAGCTCAAGCGTGCATCTGTTACCACTAGCCGCATCTGTTAGCCGCAACACGCGCGAATAGCGTCAATGTGCGCGTTTAATGTCGACTTTTTATTTTATGCCTTCCGCTGTGCGCGTTTTTCGATACGGATTCCATCAATTTCTTTATGATTCATTTTAGTTCTTCTTTCGGGTCGTACGGTCGCTGTACCAACGCAGGCCATAGGCCTGTGTTTTTTCTACAGCGTTTAACTGGGAACTATCAACGTACAATTTCCCTCTTTTGGCTAGGTTGGTAACCTTAAACGGGAAGATGGAGACTTTATTCTTCGAAATAACATCAACCTCTGCATCACGGCATAGAAGAGAATTCAGGAACCCAAGTGTGGTAATCTATGGCACGTTCATAGATTAGATGCCCTATTTCTCAACTATATCTTTGTGATTTGACTTTTATGGCGACGTTGAAATCATTTCTCGCCTTGTAAACTCCATCAGGAGAAGATTATGGATTAGTGCGTTGAGACATACTCCACACTTAATATTTTTATAGTTCATGGATAAAGGAGGCTAAATGCGAAAAAAACTCAACTTCTGGTATTCATAATCAGGAGATGATGAAATAAAAGAAATAATTTCTAGGTTGACAGTAGCATTTATCCCTAGTAGCCGCTAATATGCGACATATGTTTTCAAGAAATAAAAAGTGACTGGACAAATGTTTTATAAATACTTCGAAATGTTTTGGATAATACAAGTGGATGCAAATAAAGTGTATTATACGTGCGTAATTGGTGTCATCGTTTAATATTTTCTTGCTAATTTATTCTTTCCACTTAAAATAGTTATTACCATATGATACTCAACTATTTTTTTTCCGTTCTGGTACACTTTTAGCGATTTCAAACTTTGGCAGCACACGAAGAAGCAAATTTGGAAATTTGGTCTAACCTCCTTCGCAATAAGGCGCCCTAATTAAATCAAACGAGGAAGTCTCCCGTGGTGTTCCACGGGAGAATTTGAGTCGAGCCAAAACAGGGCCCGGTAGTTTTGTAATTGAGCCAACTCCAAACTGAGGCCGAAACTTTGACCAAACCAGAACGGGGACATCCCCCTTATACAAGTTTGACTTAATAAGTCACAGTTGAGCAGTTGATCAAACTCAAAGGTGGTCTTCGTACAGCACGATCATAAACATATTTTGGAATGTTTCATGGGGCACCAATTTGACTCGAGTCAAAACAGGGCCCGGTAGTTTTGTAATTGAGCCAACTCCAAACTGAGGCCGTAACTTTGACCAAACTAGAACGGGGACATCCCTCGTATACAAGTTTGATCTAATAAGTCATAGTTGAGCAGTTGATCAAACTCAAAGGTGGTCTTTTGGAATGTTTCACACTTATAGAATTTCGTGGCGCACAAAAGGCACAGTGGTTGAGAATCACTGCTCTAAACCTGTGACCGTGTTGCCCCGCGTATCAGTTTCTGACCCGCGGAGACTTTTGACTGACAATTGATTGATAACTGCATAGAAACTCCAGCCAAGTGGTATGGTCGATGACCACTGTCCGTGAGGTCCCGGTTTCGATTCTCGATGGGGATGCATATTAAAGTGAATTATTACTCTTCTTATCAATAGTGTTAGCCTCTAATATGACTAATTACATTGAAGAAGAATTGAATAGAGCTAATGACCATAGCAGTCGATGCTCGGTAAAATCAAACAAAAAAAAAAAAACTGCATAGAAAAATATATTTAACGTGCTTCCCCAAACGATGGAAGGTGTTCCTATAGGAAAAAAATACAAGTTTAATGCAGGTAAAACGTGCACCGGGATAAATATCATGCACTTCCCCAGAAGAGGCAGGGGGACCCATCGGACCAAATACAAGTGTCATGGTTGGTAACAATCAATTGGCATACAAAGGTGTATGCACCTGGACAAATATGATGCACTTCCCCAAAAGTGGGAGGGGGACCCATCGGACCAAATACTAGTGCGATACGGATAAAACGTGTGTAATTGGTGTCATTGTGCCATTTTTGCTTCGCGAGTGTTTTCATTTATAGTTAACCATTAAAATGACAGTTTTAAAACATCCAAAACTGTTTGAAAGAACTGTTTGTAGCACTTAATTCTTACAATTAGTAAACATCTAAAATTCACAAACAACCGTTGCAGATACAAGCTATATTAGATTATTCCAAATAATAGTTCTGGTTTCTCGACGAAGAAACACATAAACATGCTTTAGTTCACTTTATAAAATAAATACAACCTAAATTCTAAGGTATTTACGCAGAAGAAAAAAAACCTTGGGTCTAGTTAGCAAAGCCGCTGAATTAGTTAAATACCTAAACTAAGTAATTGCGCAGCACTTCATTTGCGCGGCAATGTCTGCAAACACGGCGCTGTTCATGTACGGAGAGACCTTGACAGGTGCATTTTTCGCAACGCGAGTGCGAAAGATCGCTACTAGAGAGATCGCCGCATCATACATGCAAAGTGCGAACTTATAGCCGGCGGGCGAGCTCTAAATAGTTCACGCGTCGAAGACAAAGGAGGCGAAATTACAGATTCTCGCCTGTGCAACAGCATCGAGCATCGATTATAGATTAATTCAGTCACATAACAATGTTACTGGATTTCTACAACGCCGGTTTTCCATTGTTTAACATACTCATTTAACAAAGAGCTGCAATTCAGTAACAAACACCCATCTAACGCGCCGACATTGGTCAAGTTGGTAGCAGCCGATAGGAAGTTAGCAATGCACAATTAACTTTCGGTTTTTACTGGTAAGAAGGCTAAAGTAATACCCTTAAATAAAGGGATGAGGAAGCTATAATAGAGCAATGTGCCAAATATTCGAATGATCCGAAACGAAACGAAACGAACGACGAAAGATCCAACACAAGGATGATAATATAAAATATCACTGGGAGCACCTAGAAGGGGAATGCATGGGAATGAATCAAGAATGGGCGCGAGGTATACGAGAGGGAGTGAATGTGATCGTGGAGTAGTTAGGTGAGAGTGGCGATGGGGTCGACAGGGTGTCCGCCATAGTAAAGGAGAAAAAATAAGAAGAGAAGCTCGACTGGGGATCACTACGAGATGAGCGAGTGTCCTGTTATGAATGAACAAAAATTGGTTTGGTGGAACTATTTTCTTTTGTGATTTATTATTTATTTATTGTCATATGAACGCAATTCTTCGGCCAACTGATGACGTACACTGTATGAGGTACTCACAGGAGTTTGGTTTAAAAAGCACTTACAGTTCCGGAGATATTAAGCAATATTCAAGAGCACACGACCTACGCTTATCGGCATAGCGAAAAGACCAAAGTATGGATGCTCGCTTATGTAGATGACGTGGTGATGTTGGCAAGGGACAGGGAAAGCATGCAACGGATGTTAGATAGGGTTGAAAGGTATTGGGATAAAAGATGATTGAGATTGAATGTGCAGCAGACCAAGTGGATGTGGTGTAGGAATGCTGGTGGTCGGAGAAGGTTAGAGGGTTTAGTACGGAAGGGAGAATTGATCGAGAGAGCGGATGTTTTTAGGTACCTGGGGTTCCTGATTAGTGCAAATGGTAAGTGGCGGGAGCATGTGAAATGGATGCAAGGTAAGGCGAGGAGTGCCTGGGGAAGTGTGAACTGGGATGTCGTACTTAGATTATGGGATGCATGTGTAAAACATAGATTGTTGTATGGGGTGGAAGTGTAGGGACTGAGTGAATGGGAGGTAATTGAGAGGGAGCAAGTATGGTTCATCAAGGATTCGATGAGACTCGAGAGATCTACCCCAAGGTACATTGTGTTGCAAGAAAGTGAAGAATGACAATTAAATGGGAGTCTGTGAATAGAGTAGCACGATTTGAGGAGAAACTGAAGGGAATGGGGACCGGGAAATTGGTGAATGATATATGGGAAAAGAAAGGGGTGAGTGGATGGAGAGAAAGCAGAAAAAGGGAGTATGAGAATGTGGGTGTATCTGAGCAGGCAGTGGAAGCAATGATAAGCGAGTCAGGAATGCTTGAATGGTTTGTGCGTGAAAGGGGTCAAGAGGTGGAAGAGCAGAAGCGCCAAGAATACATCGGAAACAGTGCGTATAACCCAGGATACGGCCTAATCCAAACAATAGCACGGAGACCCTATATTGTTAAAAAGAACATGACCGCAGAAGATAAAAGGATTATGGCTATGGTAAGATGTGGAACTGAAGACCAGGGAAGGAAGTTATTGGCTATGAATACATGATGTGTGTGTGTGCGGTTTAGGAGCGAGGTTCATTCTTGGGATCATCTTGTTGTATGCGAGGGGGTATTGAAAGACTTGGAATGCACGGGTGGGAATGTAAGAGAATAGTTGGAGGGGGGAGAGGGGAGAGTGTGACGTTGATCAAGAAAATTGTTTGAGAGATGGCAGCGCGGAGGAGAGCTTGGGCACAAGAGCGTGGTGAGAGACAAGACTTATTATAAGACAGTGGACAACTTTTATGTATAATATTGTACATTATCTAAATTTCAACACTGTATTTTAGGTTTGTAGAGGTTTATTTTATGTAACAAAGATTCATATTACGCTGGTATATATAATAATGCGAGCGTACTATGGTGGCAGGGTTGATTGCACTGATTGTTTTTTATGCATTTCTAACTTCCTGTCGTTCACGTTTTTGTGAATAACAACATATAATTAGTACAAAGAGCATGGGATGATACCCGTTTCTTCAGGAGTATGATGAATCGCCTTTGGTGCAACTCATACGAGTGAGGAAAGTGCATTCCATGCGAGTTGAACACTATTCTTTCTTTTTCTACGACTATTATGTGTGAAAATAATTTCTTAATCAAAAACGATACGGAGACATGTGCAGTTGTAAAAAAAACAGTTTGCCAAATAATGCCCAACAGATATGTATAATAAAAGTGATGTATATTTTTGATGAATTTCATTTATGAATAACATTGTTTATGATCCGTGAAATAAACTGTAATATTTATATATAGTAAAATGATTTTGATTCATTGTCATGAATTAATTTACACCAAATGTTTCATAGAAACATGTTGTTGTGTTGATTTGTTGGTTCTTGATAAATGGCGAACAATGTGGTATTGAAATAAGAGAACTACCGGCCCTCGAAGAACTTCTTCATCTTTTTGGCAGTCTCGGTTTCTTTAATCTCCAAGCGTATTTTCGCCAAATCGATTTCCTTCAAATCGATTATTTCAATAGTTGGATCTTCATTCATACCTAGAGAGAACCGAAGGAAATAATAGCGTGATATGCGCAAATTGGGCAAATAACAACGTACGATACGCGCGAGATTTCTTCTGTTTCGAGATCTTGCTCGCCTCTTTCTCCTCTAGCTCATACTGACGAACTTTCTCGTTAAGAAGGTCCGAGATGCGTTGGGCACTCTTCGAGAAAAAATAGGAGGCATCTCCCAGCTGTGGCAGGGGGACCTTCTTAATCTTTGAGATCTTCGGCGTAGGCAGAGGATCACGGCAACGTTTCAAGCATGCCATGCAGGAAATTTGTTTGGGATTGTAGGAGAATTGTGGGATGACAGGCAGGCGCACATCCTCCGGAATACTCATCTCAGATTCGCTCATCGCTGGCATCACACCCTCGAGGAAGTTTTGGTATTCCATCGACGACACTTCTCGTACTTTTTGGCTGTGGAAAAGGAACAGGATACATTCTATGTGCGTGACAAACAGCTTAAAAATGAACAGTGAATTTAAAATATCAGGGATTAAGAAAGAAATTCCGTGAATGTGAAAAAAAAAAAGCCTGGGAACAAGCGCAATCAGTCGAAACTCTCTTACCTTCTGATAGTTTCAAACTTATTTCAGTCCCTTTACGATAAAACTCCTTTAAACTGCTGTTGAAATGAGACGTTTTATGAAAATTTGAATAGGGGTTTTTCACGCTTATCCGTCAATCGAACAATATACCACATATATCAATGAATTCCCCTTTTTATGTATTTTAACATATTATTGATATATTTCTAAGCGGTTTTTGTGCAGCCATCTGTAACGTTAAGCCTTACAGCTGTTTATTTTTCTTCTATTTTCGAAAATATTGAAAATGTCGCTTAACCATTCGCGAAAGTTATAAGTAGGAAGGTAAACTACAGGTAAAGTTGCAATAATTTGAAATTTCATCGAATCACGTCGAAGAGACACTTCGAAGCATATTAGGCATGATATACAACCTCGTTCATTGTAAATATTAAATAATATTCATTGTAAATATTAATTTATTCTAACGAAACTGGTACTGTTGCATTTAGCTATTTTTTGTTATTTTTGGAGTGATGGGTCTAGTGTCCCAGAGATGGCACTTTATCGGGGAACAAATTCCCTTGTGTGCCAGTGCCTTACATAATTATCGCGGATTTTCGATCCACATGCCGGAAAACAAATCGCAAAAATCGCGGACATACATATATGTATTACGTATTCTTGGCAATATTTTATGTGTCTTACAGGTGCTACACTCTTCCAGTTTCCGAGAAAACCGGACATTTATGTCACCTTATGACCCTCTCCAATGTAAAATTATAAACTTTGGCCTCCGCAGAACGCGAAGAAAATCGCAAAAATCGCGGACCAGAGTGACCTAATTGTAAGTAACATAATTTGGGGATTGATAGTACGACGTTCAGGTGGTCATCTCATTGCCGCTCAGTTCACTACTAACATAACACCCTCGAAACATTTCTGGTACGCCATCGTCGAAACTTCACACACTTGCTGGTTAGACAACAGAAAGAGGAAACATACGTTGTGCGCGGCAACCAGCTTCAGGAAACATCCAACAAAAAATCTACATTTTCACCTCATTGATATGCGACGACGGCTCGCATAATGCTCGGAGAAAATTATGAGCATGCGATGCAGTACTAAATAAGGTGCCGATCCTGGCGTTGACGTGGTATAAAATGCCAGGAGAGAACAACGCGCTACGACGACCCGCAAGGGAAAAAATAAAATGCAGCATATTACCAACAATGTACATGCGTTACCGTCGTACCACGGGGAGCAAAGCGAGGAGCAAGGAGAATTGTAAATTACGCATGCAACGCACATGTACGGAATGTTTGACGTCGTCGCGCGCCTAGCGAACGCGAAAGAGGCGAGAGTGCTGCATTTTTACATACGAAAACATTGTTTTCCGATGCGTGATTTTACTACTAACAATTACGTCGACCGACGACCGCGCGCGCATACGTGTGCGGCGTACGTCATTTCGCCGTATTCGATATTTTTATAATACGCCTATTATTTCCATGCGTTCGATTGCCTTTGATTCTGTTTCGCTTTGCTGTGTTTCTAATAATATGGGTTGAACCCACGCGAGTACAGTCTTTGCCTAAGACATCGGCTGCATTTTGATGCCGGCAATGACAGTATGTGTGTTTGAAAGATGTATATATAGAGACAGACCAAATTACTGAACATACTCAAGCAAGACGGCAAGTTTCTCAATCGGCATGTCTGGATCCAACTGCATTTCCTCTTCTTCCCCCTCTTCCTCGGCTATCTGAACATCAGAAAATCCCAATTGAAGATTCTTCATGATTCTTGGCTGGACATGTCCCAAACAGCAATCGTCCATTTCGTCATCACTGCAGTCATCAACGAGGGTTGAGTTCTCGAAGGAGTCTAATTCGTCCCTGCTCAACATACTAGATGTAGCTCCTTCTGGCATATCAATATTGATGAAGTTCATTCGGTGCAATTGAGCCTCGATATCATACTCGGATTCACTTGCACAGCTGAGTGTTGAAGCGATGACCGCCATTTTCTCATCAAGTATGCCCTTCGAATTGATACATTTTCTCCACGTGCTGCTGTTCGGCACGTATAGAACATTGTTACGCATCAGTCGTACCAACTCTTCTAAGGGTTCCACATCAATGCGGAACGTCAGGCAGTCCCTGGGCATCACTTCCAGTTGGAAGGATTCGCAACTGGAGATGATGTTCTGTCCGTAGAGGGCACGAAAAAAACCTTCCATTTTCGGCTGCATCATAGTGTTCTCAATACGGGAGCGATCGTGTGCTAGGTACACGAAGTGCTTCAGCAACTGTGGGTTAGCTACCTCCAGCGCCTGCTTCACCGAGTGGATCATACGAAGGATCTTCGTATTGATGATCAACTTGCCGGCGAGGCGAGGATCCCTCCTCGGCCCACGCTTGGGTGGCAGCACAGGAACGTCTGTAAGAATGCGTTCGATACAATATGCCCCGTCACCGACATGTTGCCCGACTCACCCAAAACAAACAGCGGCAGATTTGGAAAGATCGTGGGACGTATGTCGCGGTGTTTCGCCCGCTCGATCAATCTCTCCAGCGGCAAGTGCATGCGCGTCTTGTAGCACACGCGTTGCGATTTCGGCGGTATGCGCAGCGTATCGGTCTTGTGCGCAGTCAGCAGATATAAGCAAAGGACTTTGTCAATGTCAATCTCGCCGTTCGTGAAGAGCAGAACGTGCAGGTCCTTGGAAAATAAGAGACAGACATTTGAGGACACGGCTCGCATCACGCACATCACTATGCCCGACGATTTGCATAATTTTCGCCAGGGCGCAGCTGAAATAAATAATACACGTCGCGGTGATAGCCGTCACGCCAGCGACACAAACCTGCATGTTGACCGACAAGCTCTTGATGTACGAGGGTTTCCCATCGTTCGCGTCATTCTCCTCCCTGTGGCCGTGATGGTGCAAATCGGGGTCCGCCACAGTGCGAAATTCGTCCACGTGTGACCGTACCTTTAAGACCATATGAAAAACCAATTAAATGACGAAAGAAAGTTTCGGCCACGTATGGCACGAATCATATAGGTCCAAAACTAGAATGAATTCTGACCGTCGAGACTACATTCTACATGCCACATTGCGAATCCCGATGACGCCAGATAACAAACAAGTTGCGTCAAAAAAAAATCAAAACAAACAAAACAAACATTCATCTTGGATAGGACACCGTCCGAAAATTAATTTAGATAAACATCATGCCGAGTTGCAAATGCACCTTGTCTGGTCTCACGACCTTCGGAGTGTTTTGAGTTTTCCAGCTTTAATTTCATTTAAATTTCATTTAAATTTTAAAAAGCATGATCTCATGGGCAGTAAATATGTTTACAAAGAAGGAGAAGTGCCTAAGTGGCAATGACAACATGCATTGTTCACCCCTCAGAACAATACATCTTGTCCGGGCTTTACATGGCGGCGCCTAGATCTCATTTCCGGAAGGACGAGAAATTTGGGCTTTTTGCAAACGTATCACTCGTAATAAATGTTAACAATATATGCTGAGCTTCACATTGTTGATGGTGTCGGAGTGTTCTGACGATTTCGCTGCGTTCCTCTCTCTTCGCTGTTGCAGATTCGGATGTTGGACAGCGAACCGTCGCTGTGCACGGTTGTGCATCTGATTCTCAGCCGCATGTTCCCGATTGACGCGACTTAGCTCAGCATGCAGTTGCTGTTCTTCAAGCCGATATTTCATAGTGGCCTGAACAGTACCCTTCTTGCGTTTCAGCATTTTCTTCCGTTTAACCTCCCCACCCAACGTAATATCACTGGCGTAGTTCAACATAACTGTATAGCTTAAAACGCAATCACGGCATTTGGCTTTCGAGAGAGGAATACCGTCATTGTCACTTAGATGTGTGAAAATGTGATTTGAATGTGATTATTTGCCAGCTGCCATTTCGGCAGGCAGACTATAACGCAGGGGAACGAAACAGCTCGCACACCTCCTCCTAGTGGCATGCAAAATGATCGAAAAAGGAAATAATGAACTGGATCCGACTGCCAGCTCTAACAGGTGGATAAATTGGTAGTATTTATAATTATGGGCCGAACGAGAAAAATACTTATTTACAATTATCTCGTTTAAAAATGAAGTATTAATTTATGGGAGTTTGCGCTGGACGGGATTGGGGCTCAGACTCGTTTCTCCAACGGCCACCTCCATGCCATGCAGCTCTGTAGCGTTCGATTGCCTTTACCCATATGTCGGGCTATTTCAATAATTCTAGTCTTATATTAGCCTTATTTCTATAGAAAGAAATGTCCACAGACATTTGCCATCTTTCGTGTAGGAAAGTATCAACTATGCATTCGTATAGAGCACATAGAGCTCATCGTCGTACGCGTGCAAATATTACAGATCCGACGAGCCCGCGCCTGTGCTTGTCCAGGCACAGGACAAATAAAGACAAAAACAAAACGAGGCCGTACCTTTGAGACACTGCGTCTACGCCGGCTGAATTACGTCCCGGGCACTTGCGGCGTGCACGAGTACCTACTATCATCTACCGGCCCCTCATGTGCGCCGCGTATTCGTTGGCGGCTTGACTTAATGGAATTTATCATTTAGGTTTTAATTTTAATCATACGCATAACCGGCCGGGACCGGGGCCGATGCAATCGCGCGCTGCCGAGGAGGCGCACGATGCGACTTGTACTTTTAATCATTTACATGAATTTAATCATGATGTCCGTGTGGATGCAGCCGCGCGCCACGTCGAGTAAAAGTAAATTAACTAATTTATAAGCTGCGGCTGAAAGTGACTTAAATAACCTAACTTAAGTTATTTCGACTTGGCCGCCACTTGGTAGTTCGCATCGTCCTCTTCGCGGCAGTTTTCGATCAATTTCCGTGCGCCCGCGAACAGTTTACGGCGGTCGCAATCGCGATTTCGCGTCCTTGGTCGCGTGTTCTTATTGCCAATCTCATTCTTATGCACACTAGCAGTTTCATTTTGCAATCTCAAATGCATTTAGCGCGGCTCACATCGCTTATTCTCCTATTTATACACTCAAAAGGCCTCATGAATGAATGCGATTTAGAATTAACTGTTAAATGAAGCAATACATTGTTTGTTATAAAAGATATTTATTCAGGGAATGCATATAAAGTAGACTCGACTTAATCGGGACATATCGGGACTAGTACGTTTAGTCGCTAAAAGTAACTTTATTTTTAGTCCGAAGACTAGGCCATCGACCATGTGGTCCTTCAGCCAGTGCGCTTTTTACAATTATATTGTGTGTGTTATATTACAATGTACATTATTTTTCCGTGAATACAGTATATATTCCAATGTAACATTTTGTAATGCAGTAGTTGGTTTACTTGATGTGGATGATGATGTTGTAGTTGTAGATTGTTGGTTTTGTTATGTGTAGTGGTTGTTGCGTAATTGTGTTGTGTATTTGTTGTAGTAATGTGATGCCAGTAAATTCACGCCCACCGCGGGGAATCGAACCCCGTCCTACTGCGTGGTAGGCCGAAGTACTACCCACTATGCTGCCCCGGTGGGCGTTTACTCTCTATTACGCGTTATTCCAATTATTCAAAATTCAGTAGAAATTTAGAAAAAAGTCACACAAAATAAAACCTCAAAAACAAATTAGCAAGTAGAAAATATATAATTTTATCAATTCTAAAACACCAATTAAATTATAAAGAAAACGGCAGATAGATAGACCTTTATTGGTATTCCATTTCCAACATGTTCACTACCCTCGTAAAATATTCTTCCTTAATTAACATAGATTAACAAATATAACATAACAAGAACAATAATTCCATAGAACATAAACACAAAACCCTACTCCCTCCTTTGTCCCATCTTTCTCTTCCCCGGCATTATGCACCTAATTTGCGCCAGTCCATATCTACGCTTCTGCACTCCCGCGCCAAATGATTCCACGTGGTTTGTCGCTGTTCCTGTCAAATTCCCTTTCCAAACAACTATTTGATGCCCTTCTCTTCCCATCCGCACCTCGCCCGCGCTAACATCCTTATTTCGGTCGCACTCCACTCGTTGGTCATATATCTGGGCCGTCTTACTACCACTTGGTGTACTCTATATGGGGAGTTATATTTGCTTCCGCTTCTTCGCCGGCAATTCCATCAACTGCCCATTCCCTAACACATCGTTTACATGGTCTTCCGACCAACATATTCCCTCGTATGCTTTCCTCCACCGTACTTTCCAACTCGCCATTCCTCGAGTCACATACCATTTCCAGACATATTTTTACCAATCTACCTGGACCCATTTCAGTAATCTTCCGCTTATATCTGATTATGTTTTCTGGGAATTCCCACTCGACGCTCATACGGTCTCTCTACTCCTATGATCTCTTTTAAAGCTCTCAGGTCCCTTTCCACTAACTCTTGAGGTTCATAGCCCCACACCTCATATGGGGTGGAATATAGTAGTACAGGTTTGACACAAACTCTCCAGAGTGCCATTACCATCACCCAATTATATTCCCACAATTGAATGTTTTTACCTTCTCACATACCACCTTTTATATACCTCCCTCCCAGCCCTCTTGCACACATCCATTTCATCTTTCCCTGATTAAGTCTTAAGCCTCTCCTATCCATAACCCCTCTAGTTTCTTTACTATAGCCTGTAATCCCATCCTGGTATCCGCCGAAGACTACATCGTCCGCCTATACTAGCTGCCATATCTTTCTCTTACCCAGCGCCATCCTGCAATCTTGCCCCTTCCCTAAAACATATTCCATATGTCTGGTGAACACGTTGAATAACAACGGGCTCATAGTACTATCTGAATCCAATATTCCACAGATATCGTCGGCTCACCTTTGACACCGCTCTGGTATCCGCATACCTTGCCTTAAGGAAAAAGTAAATTGTGTGATTTGTAGGAATTTGTCCTAAGTTATTTTATTTTTTTGTGACTTTTTAATTGTACAAAATCAGGACTGCCAACAAGAAAACAGTCATGTTGCATGAATTAACTATTTTGTACTGATATATCAGTTTAAAAGCCGCAACAGATGAGAAAAGCTAGCACCATTCGTTGCTCAGACTGTACGGCCTTGTATAAAACTACCAATCTTTCACAATTATTGTTCTGATTCTGATATCTATGTTGATTATTCTCAATTAAAACAAAATTAAATTAGAAGTAGTAGTACGTATCAACATTTATTTATATCGATATTTTCTACCTTCAATATATCGATATTGAAAGAGCCATATTCATCGATAGCTTTCAACTCACAAGTTGTCAGTAGCGTGTTACGAAATGATGAAAATTCCTGATATTGTTATTTTTTATCGAAACCAAAGTATCTCTTCGAGATATCGGCATATTCGTCATGTCTTGGCCCTTCTGCATTTCAAAACTCCTCTGCTTCTAAGTCAGTGATTCTCAACCTCTGTGCCGTTGTTATATAAGATCAAAAAAAGGTGTAGTTTAAGCTCGATGGCACTATTGCCATAAGTTCGAGTTTCGAGCCATTTTCGAGTTTGGTCAAATATTTCCGAAGAGGACCACTCGTTAGAATTGAGCCAAATATGTACCAAGGTATGTTCTTTTGACTTGATGGGAGGCAAATTGAGTTTCTAGGAACCCCTTCTCAAGTGGAAACCATTAGTGTCACAGCATTGATGTCCACAAATCTACGCGCGGTAGAGTGTTCTAGCTCTATATTCAGCTCATCAGTCGTTTCACTGTATTAATTCTCATATGAATATGAAAGTCACATATACATAGTACTTATTGGACTAGCTTAATTGTAAAAATATATTTAGATTCGCCTTGAAATTTGGCACCACCTATGAGAAAAACGGTGTCGGAAGTCACCGGCTAAAATAATGAGAAGATGATTTGTAACGGTGTAATGCATTTCTTGTGGGTATAATTGAAATTTTCACAGCATTTTGTCAATAGTTCTTATCGAGCTATCTTCAATTATTTAACACCAATGAATTCGTCTTTTAATTTGTTACAGAACAATGTTAAGTCCAGGTGAGGATTAGTTACGGTTTTCAAACTAGCATTTTCCTTGGAAATCTAAATGGGGACTTTGTGTGCTAGACACATTTTTTTGTTTATTTGAGAGCAAGTACTTAGTAATAATTTTTCCTAACTCATTCACACAACTACTATTATACAGTCTTGTTTGAACGACCCGAAAACAACGGCAAGAGGTAAGACTTAATTCGAAGTATCAGGTCGGGTTTCCGGGTTCTCCGTGGCGCAGTAGGTAGCGCGTTGAGCCGCTATCCCAAAGGTCGCCGGTTCAAACCCTGTCGGGGGCTTTAAATTTTCTCTTTCCCTGTTAAATTTAATTCCAATTAATTGATTTCATTGTAAATTCATTAATTGTGCTAAATGATTACATGTTCTTCCTTGATATGTCAATGCTAGCTAATCTGGGTTCGTTCAATCAAGACTGTATGATAGTAGTTGTTTGAATGAGCTAGGAAAAATTATTACTAAGTACTTGCTCTCAAATATGTAAATTCAAACTTCACACTAAATTGCCAACTTCAATATAACATGTTTTGTTGTACTAAGATCACGGCGGTGTAGAGCAGACGTGTCCAAACTATGACCCGTAGATCTAATGCGGCTCCCCAGACAATTACTAGACATAAGAATGTACTTTGTCGTAAAGGGGGGACTTTTCCATCAAGTACACTAATGACATCCCCCCCCACCCCCGAAGGCTGACGAGGGAACCCCTATTTATGGGAACCGAATTCGAATTTCACCCTGGCATTTTTTGTGCTAAGATCACGGCGGTCCAGATCTACGACTACCTTTGTTGAATATGACTACTTGTAATGGGAGAGTATACGAGACAAGAGTTTCCCCAAGAAATAAATCTATCCCAATCTACATTGTGCGTAAAATCTCTACAGTTAGACGTGATGTTTCTGAGAAACTACATCCTTGAAATAATGAAATTATGCAAATTTAGCAGATTTCCCAGCATAGTCGTATGTCATATCCCTTCATTGAACTTGCAAGGCAGTAGATGCGTAGTACCTACTTTGCATAAATACATTTCGCACGTCCGCAGCGAGCAATGGCTCGCGCTGAACACACACCAAGAATAAAAACGCGCGCCACATGCACGCCAACTCTTGCGTGTTGCGCATAAAAGCGCGCCGAAGAAAGAAGTCAATACTTGCAAGAAAATAATGAAACTCATTATTATAACTACTTGTTACCGACTTATAAACTGATTTAATGCATCGCGGTGTGCGTGCGTACCTGACGCACGTATGTGCGCTTGCGATTCCCGTCCGCGCGTTGCCCCCCGGCCTGCCCGGGAAGCGCTGCAACGATGCTCGACCTATGAAGTTGTTAATTATCCCATTGTTCGCGAGGTGCGCGCCTTGCACAGGGTGTTCGCGCATTCGCCCGCTCGTCGTACACGCACGCACACGCGTGCCAAACGCGGTTATCTGCAGCTGGTGAAAAGACGATCGATTTGCCCATTTCTATTCCAGGGTCAAGACGTTTCCAAGAAATGCCGCACGGGCGGCTATTTTGTAGTTGCATGCCTACCTTGTATACGCAGACGTCAATAAATAACTTTTGACCAGCATATCTCTGCCTATCTTACACGCATGAAAGTGGGTATCTCCTCGGCGCATGATATAGATGGGTACACTATAAATCAGTATTGCAATTAATAAATGTTGCGATGGTACTTTTACACGCAGTTATTCATGTTGTGGCGGGCCCTGGCTGCATCGTGAATGCTAAAATTCCGCTCGACTTTACGATGCGGTTAAGCAATATTGTCGCCCGCGTGTGCCCCACGCAGGTAAGCCAATTTCCCCGACTTGCTCCTGTACATCGATCGCTCTTTCCAATAATTAGGTATGCTAACAACAAGTGTAATAACGCAAGACAATACAAGACTCCTATCAAACATTTATTTCCACACTTCAATTATTCCTCCAGATTCTTCATTGATATCTCGAATTACGGGAGTAAAGGACACACAACAAACTATTTTTTGCACAGACAGATCTCCTCAAAACCCAAGGCCTACCGGAGGGGTTCTATGGTAGCACTTACTTATTCATTTATATTTAGAATTACGGAAATAAAGGACACACAACAAACTATTTTTTGCACAGGCAGATCTCCTCACAACCAAAGAACAACCGGAAGGGGTCGATGGTAGTACTTTCTTATTCATTTATAGCTAGAATTACGGGAACAAAGGACACACAACAAACTATTTTTTGCACAGACAGATCTCCACAAAACAACAAAACAACCGGAGGGTGTCGATGGTAGTACTTTCTTATTCATTTATATCTAGAATTAGTAATTAGTAGAAGGAGTAAAGGACACACACAAAGTTGATTTTTATAACTGCTGTCAGAAAAAAGACTTGAAATTATTTCTCCTGAAGACCACACTTTTATTTATATTTGCCACATTTCTATGTATACAAAAATATATTAATCGATTCAGAAGTATATTTCTCACTATCTACCGAAACAGATTTTCCAATTAATTGCCTAGAGGAAATGTTATAGAAGGTTAAAGTTGAGTCAATTTATGAAAACATATTCAAGGAGATTTGGAAGCACAAATATATTTATATCCTGGCACCTGCCGACCCAAAACGTTCACAAAAAAGCATATTATTATGTTATGAAGAGTCAAATTTCATGAGTTTTAATATCGGTTGTAAGTAATCAACTGAAAAGCACTTTGAAGATATTTTCACGCTGAATAGATTAGTGATGATTTATAATCCTAGAAATACGGGAAATGAGAAAAAATGTAAAATATATAATAATTAGCCAATCTTCAGACGTAAATGTGTACATGTAAACTAACTATATTCAATGAAGAAACGATGTACAATCTTATATGGGATTGGACATTCTATGAAAGTTTGAACTTCACATTTTAGTTTTTCATTTTACTGCTACGTGGTATAGTCCGCGAAGGGTGCTCTTAATCGTTTGGAATATTAAAATTTTCTTTTCGTGGCAGTGGCGACGTCTATTGTACACATGGCCTAATTATAAAAATGTAGATTTCTATGTTAGCAATATTCATTTCAAGCTTTTCAAACTAGAGGGGGCGCCACCATACATTTTGAAATGAATATTACGAAAGGTCAACAAGTTCATTTGCTAGTTCGTACATTACCATATAGTCTGTGTACATTACTATACCAGAAATAGGGTGTCTAAATAAAATATAGTAGGAAAATGTTATATTGAATTGTAAAATATTGCAAAATCTGATTCATCGCTCTGTGTGAAGAAATCAGAATATATCCAATTTCAATCTATATTTGTTGTTTTGCACTTTTTTATATTTAAGGGAAATTTAAATGCAAAAGTTCCTGTTTTGGAAAATTGCGTTTTCTTTAATTACCATCTAAGCACTTTTATCAAAAACATTCTATACAAAGGATTTATTTACAAAAATAGTAATTTGATTAATAGCCATCCAGAGATCTTAAGAATCAAAATTTAAAATATATTTTTGTCCAGTCATGCCTTGCACAGTCAAAGTGTTCATCAGGGCCTCCTTATAATTTTCGAAGTTCACTAGCTTAGAGGCAGGACCTTGCAGCTCCTTTTTAAGCATGTACTTGGTGAGGTCTTCCAACATTTGTCTGCGCTCCGGTGCTGTGGCGTTCCGCTTCGACCATTCCGTCATCCAGAAGCCCCGCACCTGCACATCTTTAAAGATAAGCATCGCCGTGCCCACAGTGACGGGCTCTCGCGACATCCCGCCGTAGGTAACAATTGGAGCGCCATGCTCCAGAGTTCGCATCACCTCCGTGGCACTCTTGCCGCCAACACAATTAAGCGCAAGTTTCGGGCGTGGTAAGACACCATTCTTGAACAACGGCGTCGTGCGTAGCTCCTCCTCGGTGAGGACGTGCTCCGCACCCAATCCCTTCAGATAGTTCCTAAGTTCGTCGATGTTGGGACGGTCGCGAACGATGCTCACGTTACGCAGTCCCCAGATGCGGCACAGTTGGATGACGTTCTGACCGCACGCCGAATTGCCACCGTTCTGGATGACGACGTCGCCGGGCACCAGCGGCGCGAAGTCCTTCAGCATCCGGTACGCCGTGCACGGATTCACCGTCAGCATGCACGCCTCCACGAGGCCGAGGTCGGCGGGAATCTTGAACGCCTGTGTGGCGTCGAGCACGGTGTGCGTCTGCCAGGTGCCGACGAGTGTTTGCAGCGGCACGACGCGATCGCCGACGGCGAAGTCGCTCACGCCACTGCCGACCTCCATCACCTCACCGACGCCCTCGTTGCCAGGCACGGCCGGCAGCGTCGGCTTCGCTGGATACTTGCCCTGGATGATGTTGATGTCGGCGGGATTGACCGGTGCTGCCAGCATACGCACGAGCAGCTGATCGGGCTGCACTTCGGGCACTGGCGCCTGAACGCGCTCGACGACCTTCACAGGATCGCCGTACTCGCGATACACCAGCTTCGAGGGCGCGATGCTCTGCACTAGGGTGCGGACCTGCGCCAACATCACTGAGCTTCTTGCCAAACGCATCGTGGTTGTTTTTGCGAGCACTATTTCACAATCGATGGTAGAAAACTGGAATTTCCACGCGTTGAGGTTAGGATGATATTGACTTTGGTAAGCGTAATGATGTTCCCAAAACAACGAACTTGAAACAGTTGAAGTAAATTTTACATACTGAGAAAGATATATATGTATACACACACACACACACACACATACATAT
>JAODAC010019638.1:0-19656 GCA_027575185.1 Mimaenictus wilsoni | reverse complement strand
AGTTGTGATTTGAATGTTGGAATAATCTAATATTAATATACATCGACATTTCGTCATTGTCCATGTCACTATGGAATTGTAGCATTAAACCCTAAATTAATCAAATTACGTTTAATGAACATAGAAAGGAAGATATACTTTTAAAGATATACTTAATAATTACGAATTATAACCTCACCCAATTTAATACTCCCTAAAGTAACCTTACCCGTATGAACCCAATAACTTTGGATATAATTCTCCGTATTGAAAAATATTATACAACATATTTCTATCATTTAAATCTTAAATAAAATGAATATATTATCACATACTGTGAAAGAACATCAATCTCTCGCTTTACTAGAAATTTAACAAAACTATACATCCCCAAAATATGATAAACTATCAAACATTAATATTATGCAGTTGTTATACAAGTCGAGCATGTAACCAACATGTAACAAGCTGAAAAAAGGTAAACATTTCTGACCCGAATGATGATTGATGAGAGCGACAAATCATCGTTCGAGATTTTCGATCTCCGACCACGAACCGTTTTGTTGTTAATGTACCATTAATGTACACGTAAACGCAGACGGAAAAAAAACTTTCTTGTATCATTGTTCCGGACGCAACGCGCGCGTACTCACAACGATCGAGAACAACTTGTTTAAAACCTACACAGAAAATAAATTATGTTTCGCGCAAAACGCCCGTACGCGATATGCCCCATCTAAAAACAAACACTAATCGTATCAAACATCAAAATCCGAAATTTCAATCCGGATCAACTCTGATTAGACTTGCATCACCCTGGGCGAAATTCGAGACTAGATTGAACAGAAATGATTTGGAATGTATCGTTTGAAATTGTTCCTCCCTCCCGTCGCGCTCGCCTTGTGTCTTAAGAACAACGGCAACGCATTTATTTGTCGACTGGATGTGTCCCTGGATACCATGTTCGAATGGGCTCTCAGGGCTTCGGTCGTGTCTCGTCACATGTACCAAACGTCCGCCGGATTTTGACGTTGCATTCATCAGCTTGCATCGCGGGAGAAATGTTTCGTATAGCAACGCGCATCGCTCTCCGAAGGGATATATCATTATTAATGTTCTCGATTATACAAATTCCTCAAATGTCACTCGCATCATATGCACCTATTTGTATGCGGTGTGTGTTGTGCTGAGCTCGTGGTCCGGCTTGCGACATCTACATTCTCATATACACGTGCAGCATGTAATCGAGCGTTTGATAAGGAAATCACACTAAACAATAATTACGCACCGTCGTAAAAATTAATTGCAATTAAGTTATTGGTTGGAGTTTTATTACGCGATTTAATTGCCGGCAAAAATATCTGCTTGATAATAAAATAACCGGAGCTAAGGTATTAAAAAATGTGCAATAAAGGGTTTCAGCTGATAAAATTTATTTGCTGTGAGGAAATCACGTCAGGCATTACATTGGTTTTTATATTTCCGATAAAATTTTATCGGAAGTTTATTGTAAATATTTTAACTTAATAGACTAAACACTAAGTATATGAAGTTGATTTCATTTCGTAAGGGAAAAAAACTCATTTACCTGTATAAAAAACATTCTTAAACTAAACTAAACTGTTTAAAAATATTCCCTTAAAAGTTCAAGTTTATACTGGAGCTACCCAGTATAAACTCAAACATATATAATATTCTTATGTTAAACTTTAAAAGTGTTTTTCGATTCTGCGTACACGAATGTGAAAATTCTACTGACCAGATTTAGCTGAATAAGGACTTATTTTATAGATAATTAAATTCACTAATATGTCGATTTCTTTTGTGGAAAATGGACTTTGAATTATATATTTTAGAGTATAGAAATATGCAATTTTATCGCAGCTGAACAATCCAAAAAACATTTTATTAAATATCACTTTTTGCCACCTGGGCAGCCTAGTGGTAGACTCGGCTTACCGCTTAGGTAAATTATTATTCGCCCTCCACACACCACACACACTTTGCAACATTATTGAATATTAAAACCATTCAACATAATATTCTTAACACAAAAAAAACAAATTGTAAAACATACACAGAAATAATATGTAAACACGGCGGAAAAATCTCAGGATTGATAGCCATTTAGCACAATTACAGAATTTACAAAGAAATTAATTAATTGAAATTGAAATTTAACACGGAAAGAGAAAATTTGAAGCCCCCGACCGGGTTTGAACCGGCGACCTTTGGGATACCGGCCCAACTGCGCCACGGAGAACCCGGTCGGGGGCTTCAAATTTCCATCCATAACGTATGGATTAAGATTAGAAAATAATTATATTTCAAAGCTTGAAAACAAACTTTAAACAGGAAGTACTTTGTAATCCTTCACCACAAAAAAGTTGATAAATAAAAAAATATGGATAATAAATTTAAAATAATGAAGAAATTTGTAAGCTATTACCAAATAATCGTAAACGTCACAAAAATAAATAAAATACTATCAAGAGCCATTCCTAAAGCCATAAAAGCAACAAAACATCACACATTTAATAATAGATTTCTGCGTCTTATAAACTTTTACGGACGAGCAGTATTATAACCGAAAGTACCGCAGATCCATATGCATCGTCTATAAAGAAAAAAATGAAGATATTAATAAGCGATCAACTCGTAGCGATAAAAACCTTTGGCTCGATGCCCGTCTATCGTCCTGCGTGCCCGAGAGTTATTTATACGGTATTCTCTTTCTCTGGCGCGATCCCGGAGTCGCGATGGGTTTGTCGAACGCATGTTTCCGTGCCGCGCAATGCTCCAGCGTTTTATGTTCACCATCCGCCTTTGCGCCGTATGCCATCGCAGAGCGAAACTATGATTAATTATTGAGGGGCGTGATCGGTGATTGACACAGCGATTGTGAGTCTGCGGGTGGCCGAAACGCGGCCCTCGCTGCTCGAAGGTGTGCGCCGTGTATCTTGCAAGGATTACCGAGCATCCCCTTTCTCAGGGCCATGGTAACCAGGCACCTGGGACGCATTATGCATTTATTCAAGCTGAGTGTTGTGTGACATGTATCAGCATACTTTATGGGATGATTGATTTTTTCCTAAGTGATTTTTGGGTGTTCATAAAAATGGTTTAAAAATCATCTTATCGATGATTTTAAATGATGATAATCAACTTACCTGGAGATGTTTAACGAAATCATTTTTATGGAAATAATTTTAATTCTGATTTATTGTGATCAAAAACCAAATGTTTGATATTTTGGCTCACTTCTATGAAACGGCAGCCTGATTTTTCGTTAAGAATGAGCATATAAAAATTGGCCTATAAAGCAATGATTCTCATTTCGAGAATATCTTAACATATACATTTCAAAGACCCGATTTATTCTAGGACAACTGTCTTTACTGTTGCAATAGATTGTTTGAGCATCACAGTCATTTTACTATTGATTAGATTAAATTACTATGGATTAGCACATGTTTTGTTATAATAAATTTAATCAAACCAAATATTTTTCGACTACACTACAAATTCTGATGCATTTTGTAATTAACGACTTATTCTGGTTTTTATTAAGGAAATACCTACTACATCTTCATAAATATCAATTATGGCATTGTTTGTCGACCGAAATTCATTTTTATTCACCTGAAAGATCTCCCATGTAATAAAAAACGTAAAATATGCAAATTTTTCTATATGAAACTTTCTAAATATGACTTAATTCGTTTTCAAATCAAAAATTGTCTAGTTTATGTACCACGTTGTGTTTTTCGCATATTCCGTAAAGGGTAGAAGTAAAACAAATAAATTCTAATGTTTTATGATGGAACGTCGCGGCCAGAAGCGCGTCCTCGTCGAAATTGTTGGTGCCGGTCGCATCGGATGCGTCGGATCAGCGGGTGGCAGCGCTTAATGCGCTCCTCACCGCATGGCGGCCCGCGGGCCGGTGGCGAGATAGCCCCCAGCCGCTGGACATCACACTAAACAAGCACGCACCATCGCCGTCGAGTGTTTATTCGCTGCCCAAATTGAACGCAACGCGCCGGAGCTGTAAAATCGACAATTTTATATGAAAATTCTCCACGCCGCGTCCCGCCGCTGCGATTTCGACTACCGCATCGCATCGTCTTCGTCTATAAATTAAGCCGTTGCCCGTCTTATGAATAAGCAAATGACTTACATACACTAGGCAAAGTGTGTAATAAATTTGTTTCGGGTATACGGCAATTGTAAATAATCACAAAACTTGAATAAAATGTGGTAAAAGTAAATTATTTCCTGTTTGATTACAAAATCTGTCTTGTAAACGCTGTTATTACACCAAAAGTTGATATCTCAGTATAGGTTAATTGATGTAGGATCAGGTTACAAAGATTTACACTGAAATTTATTATGTTATGTTAAAATTCAACAAAGCCTATTTTAGAAGCACTTATAGCACTTAATTTCCGGCGGTACTCTTCATTCTAAATGTACTCTAGTTGCTTAATGTGTAACAAACCAAGACCATAAAGGTACACCAGGAAAAATAATTAGGTCGCTTTATAAAGCCTCATACAGCGTACAATTTCGTGTACAAGAGGGTGTGGCAGAGCCTAACCTCAAAACTCAGCTAGCAACAAAATAAAAACTCGGCACGTGTTTAATGTGGCGTGACATCCCTTTCGGACGCGTTTCGTACTTAAAAACCCATCCGTCATCGGCCAACTCGTTTTCGATAAACATTTCATGTGCGTCTACTTTCAAGCAATCGCCCGACAGCCGCGTACATAATAATTTCTCATTAATAAGCCTCTACGGAGGTGATTATTTATTGCACTTTTGGTCAAAATGTGTCCCGGCCATTTTTCCAAACCACCCACGGCCAGCGACTACTTGTTGAGCGCGAAGAGCGACCACCGCATTATTGTGACCTTTTAATTTGAATATATTGCTCACGGGCGATGTCGAGAGTGGAGCGCGCTGGCACCCAGGCGAAATAATAAATTTATTTTTATTGGGCACTCGGCTTTGTTACATGTGTCCACACATGCTGTCCCCGGATTAAGATTTATCGCGACCAGAAGAGGCTCACGGGCGAAGAATACATGTGTTCTGCTATTGAGCACGGTGGTTCGCGGCGATACTAATAATTTTCATTTCTTGGCTTTTAGGAAAGAAGTGGCGTTCTTTGGCACCTTCCGATCGCCGGCCTTATGTAGAGGAAGCCGAACGACTGCGGGTGATCCACATGACCGAGCACCCCAACTACAAGTACCGACCGCGTCGTCGCAAGCACAACAAACAAAGGACCGGACCGGGCACGCAAACTGGTCCTCGCGTGGGTACCTCACTGCCATCACCTGGACTACCAAATGTTTCGCCGAGGTATTCTGGATACATCCCTAATGCATCCCTATCACCTACGACTATCCAACAGCAAAGTTTCGGTATGGAGAGTTATAGCAATCAAGGCAACACGGAGCGTTACAGTCCTTTTCAGAACAAGTATGCGGCGAATCAACAGGCCTACCAAAATTACTACACCAATTATCAGCAAAAAAGTCCGTATACGATTCACACCCCAGAAAATTCACCTACACACTCGCCTGAACCTAAGACTCTGATTAAGACTCCTAAAAGTCCAGAGAACAAGGATGGAGGCGCTGAGGAACCAGTTCTGCCTACGCCCGAGTTATCGCCGTTGGAACAGGAACAGTTTGAGGAAAAGCGGGCTAGCAGTATACAAAATGCGAACAGCCCGAACTTTCGGGTGCAGACTTATCACCGCCAACCGGTGAGTGTGAACTATACTAGTGCCCAACCAATCACATCAGTGCCGATGGCAAACGGTATGTATGTGATGTGTGCGAACAAGTCAAGCGTCGAGCAAGGGCATGTTGTCACGGGTACATTCTATCCACCGGTGGCTACCTCGCAGGACCAACAACTTTTGGGCACCGGGGCACCACAGATCAGCACTGTCACGGTCGCCAGCAACACCCCCAGCACCGTCCATTACTACTCCTCTAACCTGGGACAGTACTATGCGAAGGATGCACATTCGCATGCGCCACACTTACCCACGCACTATTACAAGGACGACATGCATCTGATGCAGCAGCAGCAACAGACGCAGCCAGACCCTCACGATAATCTCGTGTACCCTGGCGTGGCAGTGCCCAACGCCAACGTGGTGATGGCGAAGAATGACCAGGAGTACGATCTCGCGGGTCAGTACAAGGTGGACTCGTATGCGTACAATGCTGCGTTGGTGAACTACATTCCGTCTGCACACGCCGCCAATAGCGGCCAACCGCAGCATCAACCACACCAAACGGCCGCCGACGAGCGCAGCGACGTCGAGAGCGACGTCGACACGCGCGAATTCGACAAGTATCTGGACAGCAACATCGACTCCAACCACAACTACCACCATCACAATCGCGGCGTGAACGCCGCCACCGTCGGCAATGAGATGGCCACCACGACGATATCGAACATGACCACGTACAACTTCCATCAGCAGCCGGTGGCCACCGTACAACACACCTCTGTCATCCTGCCGAACACGAACATCAAACACGAGGCGCCCATGATGGCAGCGCACTACCCCGACGTTTACCATCATCCGGAATTACAAAATGGCAACGTCAAGAGTGACGACGACTTCAGTGAGATTCTCGCCGACGTGCGAAAGACCTGCTATAGCAATTGACACAACAACGCTAGGACGACATAAATATTTCAAGTGCAATAATTAGTTCAATTCTTAAGGCCGGCAACCTCAAAACCCATTCCTTTCGTCCTCCAATGTGTAAATATTAATTAACGAACTGTGAAAAGTGAGCAGCGGAAGAATCTTTTGTAAAATAATCTATTTTTCATCACAAGATTTGTAAATATCTGCATGAAACTAGCTTAAATTGTATTTTATTCAGATTCTTCTAGATTACCTCCTAAGATTAGCACGCCGTAAGTTTTGCACACTTTACTTAAATTTTACCTATGCAAAAACGAGTACAAAGTACTTAAAATACCTGCAAGATAGCCTTTATTCATAGCGCACTGTTTTTGTTGTTCATTTATGGATATCAAGTCTAACTTTGGTATCGCCGACTTTATAAAAACTGATTCTCCTGATAATTCAATACGAGCGGTTAAGTAGTTGTATCTCTTTTTTATCAATGTAAAGCCAAAGTGTGTATGTATATGTTGTAATTATGTTACGTTACGAATTTCTTGTTTAAATGCACATTATTATGTAATTTTGTAATATTATCCTTATGAGTGTTGGTGTTATTCTTTTTGGCGACATTTGAACATTCTGTATATGCTATGATTGTATTCTCGTTAGGTCCTACATATACGTTGTACTTATTTTAAAAACGCTAAATTTAATTATTATTGATTGATGAAAGTTATTATTATATACATATATGGGCAAAAATATATAAACATTTTGATAAACATTTCTTATTCTATTATTTCGCCGTTTTTACATTTCAGATGTATTTATCTTACATAAAACTAATAGAAGTAAATGTGGGTTGAGTATTAAGTAAGAAATTTGTGCCGAGATTATTCAAAATATTTCTCTTCGATTTTATGCATTTGTTAAGTTATGCATATATTGTGATTTAATGGAAACTTCGAAGAAACAAAGAAAACAAGAATGAATCAGACAACAAAAAGTGAATAGGGACACAAACAGCCGCCAGCCCAAATTTCCTACAGAACGTAAAATCAATAGAGCATCACGCATCACGAATTAGCATGATTAGCAAAGCGTGAATTCCACTTTAGCATTAAATTAGACGAATTAAACGCATACGCGGAGTGACTACCGGCGTCTTCAGGCACCCTCCGGTTCTTCACCGTCTCGCGCTCACCCTCTTCCGCTTATCGCACATCGAATCAGCAATAATTATACAAAACGTATAATCTATAATTACTTTCCCACGACGGCCAGCGCACCCATAAGTGACCTAAAGTAAAATGGAAAAGTAAAAGTGGAATAATAAATGAAGAAGAAACCTTTATAGAGTCAGTACGTTTACCCAAACGATGCTTCTATAGAATTTAAAGTAAGTACAAAATAGTAGCGATGAGTAAAAAAACAAAACTATAAATATAGTAAATACAGTAATTTACACTATTTTATGGGATGCCTTCCATTCTCTACGGTTTTGTGCCAACTTCAACGCTTCTTCTTTTACTATATTTTCTTTAACGACTTCTTCCTATGTTTTCTTTGGCCTTCCGCTGGCTTTTCATTTTTGTATCTTGTTCAGCAATATCCTTTTTATTTGTATAGGTTCTTTCATTCTCTGTAGATGTTCTAGTTATCGTTCTTCAATGTCCTGTACCACTCCTTCTATTCCCAATTCTTTTCGTGCAACTTCACATCTAATGCTATTTTTAAGTATTTCCCCATTACTTTCTTTAGATATTGCATTTCAACCATTCTTATTTGACACAGTTCTTCTCTTGACAGTACCGATGTTTCACATCCGCAGGTTTTTCTTCAGTTCCGTGTGCCAAGTTGTTAGATTCTACCGAAGCTCCTAAACAGGACAAAATTAAGTGTTAAATGTGTTAAAAGTGTAACTTCGCAAAAAAAAACCGTAGCTCTCTTTAGACTTCACTTTTGTTCTGATTTTATTAACTTACGTAAACATTGCGATGACCACTACATGGCTTTGGAAATTTAAATTAAAGAAAACACAAGACGGACAATAGGAGGAATTATAGATGCTACAACAGTTTCTGGAAATATATTTTTGCTTTATTTTTTCGTGTGTGACAATATGAGCGTCCTCGTATATTTTCGCAGACGACCAAGTTGCTTTACAAGTCGCGCGCTCGTTTGGCCGTTTCGTCGAAGCCACCTATAATGAATTATAGATTTGGCTTGCGGTATTCCGCCGCCGCTCGCCGCGCGCGCTCGCGCGTGCGTTATCTTAAAAGCGCATCGCCGCATCTATCTCTACTAAATTCAAGAGACGCCTCTCGGTCTCCGCGGTCGTCGGTCGCCGGCTTTGGTCACCATCAGGGCGCGCCGACAAAGCGCCTCTCCCGAGTCGATGTGCCTCGCTTGTGCGTATGTGTGTACTCGTTCACTGGGGGCTTTCTTTATTTCTGCGGCTTGCGCGTTCATTGTCAGTAGGCGCTGCGCTGCGGAGATGTTCCGCCGATCACGACGTCGACGAGTTACTATCAGCGCGAGCGCGTGCGTCCAACCAGCTCGCGGACGTAATGAAGCAATAAAAGAAATGCGCTGGGCGACAATTTCGCCGAATGCCCGCCCGCAAATCTCCTGCTAGCCTCGTTATAATTAGATGCGCTGCTAATAACGCGAATTAAGCACGCCGAGTACAACGCGATGGCCGCGACTAAACGGTTGGAAAAATTGCGCTGTTGTGTGATGCGCTCGAACTGTGTCGGGAATATTACGAACAAGCAACAACAAACCAACGCCATCGCATTTGCGTTTCTGGTGCGGGCGAGCTGAGCCGTAGCGGTATTCAACGGGCATGAAATATTAACAAATTAATATTAAATGTTTTATGTTTATGCACAATCAACACGATGAATAAATACCTACTCTTCTATTTTTTGATAGATTTATTATCTGTTAACAAGTTGAGGTTTAAAGGTGTAACATTGAAATTAATTTACCATAACTGGCATGGAATTTTCTCATTCATTGTCAGTAAAAATCAAAATTAAATGACTTTTTTTCCCTATAACTGATTTTGAGATCCTTTCCAACCTGCTCTACATTTTACATTGGTTGATCATTAATTTGCTGATATTTCATCAGAGTCTTCCCATGAGTAAAACACTCCCCAAAGTACAAAAGCGTCATTGATTTATCCTAAAAATTCGCGTTAATTCGAGTTTTGATTTCATATTTCATGGAAGTTACACTGGAGCATATATGGTTCGTAAGTTCTGAATATGTTATGAAACAGCTTAAGTGGTTTGAAACTGATTCTTCTAAATTCGGACCTGTCCACAGGAATTCAAAAAAGGACTCGATAGATTTATTATATGCTAACAAGTTGAGATATAAAGGTATAATATCAGAACCAGTACAGAATTTCTTGACTCATTCTCAGTCAAATCCTAAATTAAATTTCCTTTCTTTGTCATAGCTTTTTACAAGTCTTATTACCGTTCTTCCTTGGCTTCATTACCCATGGGATTTCTTCTTCTTCTTTTACTCACATAAGGATAGACTAGATTGATTATTAGTCTGTGTTTCCTCCAGAATATTTCGGAGAATTTTTGGCACATGATTTTATTTGGACAGGTTGCTAGTCTATCACAAGGTAAAGGGGACTTCTCTAGCGTTAACCACAACCAGTGGCCCAGTTTGAACCTGGGTCTCTGAGCTCTACACGGTGGGTTTTGATATTCATAATTATTCCCTACTCAGTATTTGTAGAAGGTTTCACGAGTTCATTCCAGAATCGCACCAACTTCCACCATACCAATTCTAAGTCTGACAGGTCGGAATTTAATTAATTATGTTGGTTTGTTTGGCCTCTCAGAGTATTTGAAAATATTCGAGGAGGATGATTATGAATTCCCATTCCCATTTTCTAAGATATGGCAGAACCATATAATTTCCTACATACTCGACTTGTGGTTCACAATATTATTCTTTTCTTCAAATTTTCAATTAAAATTTCTCGAATTAAGTCAATAAATATTTTTTGCAATATATACAAAAATATAAATACCACCCAGAACGGATCTCACCTTTACCTCTACCTAGATGATACCACCTCTAAAGATTAAGATAATATTAAGGAAGATAAAAACCTTGTATAAATACAAAGTGCAACACTCCCACGAGTAAAAGCCCCCAAGCGATCCCTTTAATTAACCGTAAAAAACATATACGCACACATTTACACCAGCAACGAACGCACCTCAATGGAGCGCAGTGGTTGACCCCGTAATTTTAAGAATAAGCCGTACTCAACCCACCTATTTACACACACGCGCAAGCTGTTAATCCCCACCTGAACGCTAGAAGATTATAAACACACACGGCGACTGGTAATGCTCTCGAACGCGCACCGGAAACCCACCTCGGTAAATCGCTAATTATCATTTCCGAGCGTGTGAATCCCGACAGTGGATTTACAACAGGCGCGCATTATAAAACAATTTCATTAATTAGCGCCGATTTATTTCCTAGGCAGATAAGAACGGCGAGTGCGCGAATCGCCCGTGCAGGCGGACCACCGAATTTATGTAGTTGGACCATTCGCGAGATAAGATGAAGCGACAGGGTCGCAAAAAAGAGGAGGCAACAAAAAGAAATAGAGTTACGGCATCGGCTCCGCGCATGGAAAAAAGTGAGCAATAAAAAGAAAAGGCGCGCGCGATCCGTTGCTGGCGGGTGGAACCAAGGCAAGTGAGATGGCGATGCTTTGGGTCCGAGCCGCGTGGACTTGGGACATGTCAGTTTTAGCAGCACACGGTAGCGGGTGACAACCTTGCTTCTCTAATATATGTCCTTTAAAGTTCACTAGCTATCGACAATATAGGTATCTGCAGGAAGACTCCAGGTCAGTATTATGTTTTATATTTATGACTTTTATAAATATATAATAAGTATAAGTATATGCTTTTATAATTCTATTCCTAGCCTTTATTAACAATAATTTAGAATTTATCTCTAACGCTAAGATTGATTATTAATTATTCTACTGGCTACCCTACCACATTTATCATTGGTTGAGCATTAAGATGATTTGTAGGATTTGCGGGTTCCTCCTCAGAATCTTTCTATGGGTAAGGAACTCCCCAAATGTATCATTAATTTATCCTTAAGATAAGGAGAATGTACATTTGCAGGACTTGTAAATTGAAGTCCGACTTCAGGCTATATATGATAAATTAGATTGTGCAAAATTCGAAGGTGATCTATCTGGACCTCCTGATTTGCACTTTTGGATTGAAGGGTAAGTGGGATATTCTGTGAATGTGTAAAGAAACATCTTGAATGCTTTGAAATTGATCCGCTTAAATTCGGACCTGTCCACTGGCGGCAAAAACAGAAAATCAGAAAAAGGACCCAATAGAAAAAAAGAAGAGCCATTCTGGTAGACATTCTGCACACGTGTGTGTACCTCACACATACGTACATCCCCTGACCACAATGCACATGTGTGTTTGTTGTGTATAACCAGTGTGTGCGCTTCGAGTAAAAGATTTCTGCGCGGTATGCGAGGCGGCGCGCTTCGTCGGCCGGTGCCCGCCGCTTTCGTTGCGATTCGCGGGACCATAACTCGCGAAGTGGCTGGCAGGCCGCGTCGCGACGATCTGACCACGCAACAATCCCTTCGGCAGCCTCGTATGCACACTCACACATGCACAAGCCATACGCGTACCCGTTGAGCTGTCGCCGAAGTCCTGCCAAATCGCGTGGCATTTTCGCCCAAAGAGTAGCGATGCACAAACATATACAACATGCCCCTTGCAATGGCATATGATGCCGTTCATTGTACACATACCGTTTCGGGGCGCAGCCGTCGAAAAGGAGTCACTTATAAAGAATAATATGCGGCGCACTTGCGTCCGCTACAAACCCGTGCGATGCAATGGACACAAATCCACCGATGGGTCGAAGAGGCGCGCGAACCCCGCGACTGATATCGGCGACGTCTTCGCGAGAAGACGACGCACCGTCGGGTTGAAGGCAAAAGGGACACGGGAGCGTATACACATATCTCTCCGATGTTATGCCCATACATTACGCGGCAGCGACGTGCGTTTTGCCATTCGCTGCCGCCGCACCGACCGCTACTCTACAAGCACGCAAATCACTGAAATCTGAAGGATTCAGTGCGTTTACACAAACGTGCACTTTGAAACTACCTAACGACTCGTGATCTTACTTAGCTCGAAATTATAATGAGTTCTTGGACGAAAGAAGTTGCTCTAGTATGGTAAATTATAAATTGATCCAAATTATATTTATAAATATTTCAAAAGAAAAATATGAACATCACGAATATATGAAAAATGAAATTTTAATCGGCATTTTAGACATACAGTACGTTTTTTTAATAATATATCGTATCAAACAAATAAAAGCCACAAGAAAGTGTAAACTTTGTCAAACAAATATAAATGCATGTAATTGAGAATGCAATCTGTAACGCTGACCATTTGTACACAATTCAATGTCAATTATGTCGCCGGCAAAACTGCGAAGCCTTGCTCAGATCAATCACCTGTCCATCAGCCATCAGCCGCAAGATTGAATGATTAATGTAGACAGTTGCACGAGCTCACATCCTTACTGGTGCCACACATCCCACATTCAATCCTCAGTATCCACAACAGTCAACGAAAACTTACCAATCTTAATTGTTGCCGTAGATTTATGATAGTCATTAGTACAGTTTTTTCTAGAGCATATACTTATGAATAATGCCATTTCCTTGGAAATAAATAACCATCCTTTTACCTTCAATTTCAGCTGCATCTCTGAATCTTTAAAACAAGAGTAAACCCACAATAAACAGAAAACAATTATTTATTACACACGTCGTTGTTGTTTCTAGTACTAAATCATTGTTAAATAGACAAAGATTGATAATATGTAAAAAACAAATGGTTTCAAATTTTGTTACAATTTCTACCTTACTGGGAGAGACCCGAAACATTAATATTTCAAGATTTAAAGATTTAGGGCTTCGCAGTTGCAAATCTAATGAAATTCCATAATTTCATGAATATCATATTGCAGCAAATAAGATTTGATAACCGTTGCGATAGCCTGATTTTTGTGAATACCGGTCATATCTTACTCCAGAAAATTTAAAACAAACTACATTGTGTGACCATCTAGTGGCGACTAGTCAAAGTACAAAGTTTCAATTTGTTGCATCTCGTATTGTTTTCTGTAAAAAGTGCTATAAAAATCAGCTGTGAGAAATGCGAGCGCCGTCTTGTGCCATGAAAATATACAACGCAAAAAATATGGCTGGCCGTCTGTCATGCAATAACATTTTGTAAATAAAAGCCAGCATCCATATAATATAAATTCGCGTGTGTAAATCACTAAACCACGGAAAAGCAGCGACAGTTCTGTTGTTCTTGAAATCCTCAAAAATTCACCAAAACTGCATAAGTTCATGCGTGATTACTAACCATGGCTGAAAGGTGAGTAAATTTCATGATTTTTCACCGATTCACACAAATAGTTGTTAAAATTGTGTGTAATTACTATGCAGCAGCAACAGTACCAGCGACAATGGAAATGATAATTGGTTTGGATCATGGTTAACAGCGGCGAAAAACAAGGTAATTCTTTTGTCATCCTACAGCATTTGCATACATTCATATAGCAATGATTTTAATTATTTGTGGCTTCTAGAGTTGTGAAGTCTTGGAATTCGTTAAAAAAGATCTGGAGGAATTTGGCAGTGTAGTGAAAAGCGAAGCTACAAATGTCGTCAGTGCAACAGGCACAACACTCGAGAAAACTCTAAAGGTAAACTGATAGCTGTTTGTAACAATTACACTACTTTTTTTGGTTACAGTTGGATGAACCAGAGTCAACTGTGAACACAATGAAAAGATCAATAAGTTCATTTCTAGGTGACTATTTCCTCATTTTTATTGCGATGATTGTGTAATTTCTAAAATTTGTAGGACAAATGAATGAGGTGTTAAACCCCAGTCCAGATGATTCCGATACAGAAGCTATCCTGATAATAGATGGTCAGGAAACTGTTCAACTTACAAAGCTACAGGTAAATTAGAAATTTCAGTTGAAATTTACTTCAAATATCGTTTAGAAATGTAGTCAGAATCCTTATTAATTAAATGTCATTTGAGCAGCAAGCAGTTTATGAACTACAAAAAAATGAAAACACATTCATAGAGGATCCTGATGAGAGTTTAGCCAAGCAGTATCAGTCTTGGCTGGAGATAATTGACGATCAGCTGTCTGAAGAGAGGCTGAGCAAGCATTTGCTCAAATCGGAGATGCTGAAGAATCAGTATACAAGTTTGGTACCCCTACGTGTGGAACATGGAACGTTCTGGAAGCGTTATTTGTTCAAAAAAGCTTTATTAGAGGATGAAATCGCACGATTGGAAGCGATGGAAAAACGCGAAGCCAAGGAAAAAGAGACTACAATAGAGAATGTCAAGTGGGATGAAGGTGTGTAGTAATTTCGTGATTGTAAACTTTTGTGGGTTTTGCTTTCTACTATTCTATTGAAAATATTATCTACTACATGACACATTTTAATATTTATTCTTATCAATATGATAAACAAGTTACCAAGTTGACAAGTTAACAATTATCAATTTCCAATGTAAATAGCACCTTTGTTTTACTTCTCCTGTTTTTCATTGGTTGCTTTTATGTTCTATGTTCCTTCTTCGTTCCTCAGGCAAGAATCTTAATGATGTTGCAGAGGACTTTGCCAAGTATATCGACCTCAGCGAAGACGAGCAGATTCGCCTGTTGGAAGAATACGAGAACGAGACAAAAACACGTAAATCGTCAACAACCAAAACGCCGCCAACGACGCCGGCCAGCAAAGTGAAGCCAGACTCGATTTCGCCATCCAACTCGAATAAACTTCAATTCACCAAGCTGGAAAAGGTAACAAAGACTCCAAAGAATGTCAAAGCAACCCTGAAAAGTCCACCCAAAAACAACAAACCGCTGCAGGAAGAGCTCGAAAATGACGAGAAGAAGCCGGTCGGAAGTAGCAGCAGCAGCACGGATGGCGATTGGGAAAAACTCTCTGATTAGAACCAATCACGAGCACTTAGTAAGTGCAAGCGTGCGTTCCATGTTTGACAAGTTATTAGATATTTGCATTTCTACGCGTTTCCGTTCATAGTATCATCAATTTTATTAGTCTTGACAAGTTTTACTAGTTGTATTAAAAGCTAAAGATTGCAATTTGCAACCCAGGCTGAAAATTATGGGATCTACGTTTTATTGTAAATTTATTTAAACTAATTTAAATCTAAAATATGATGAGGCGATCTATAATTTGGGAAATGCTTAAATTTGATAACATTAATCCGGTTTCCTTCTCTCTTCTTGTATTTTTAATTGTTTTTATGTTTTGTTATGAATAGTGTTATAGAAATATTTTATATTTAGCGTTGAGACGATTTGGTTCAGAAAAAGAGATTTAAAATGAATCAATTCATAGCAAACCGGTATTGGATGAATACACTACACTCCAAAAGACTTAACATATTCTTAAATTCTTGCAGAATGTTGCTGTACATATAAGAAGTACGAAACGTTCAAAATAAACGAATCATTTCCACTTCAAACGCATGGTCTTGACTGTAGTGCGTAGATTACTGTTCTTATCGGATTTGCAGACAATATTATGAAATGATTATGCAAGCTTTGATTGATTTTTCGTTGGTGAATAATTCGGTATGTGAATGTACTCGGAACAGTTTTTTGTATTGTATACAATTAAGAAATATATGTAGTTAGTTTAAATAGAAAAGAAAATATGCTTATTATATTCCTGCAATGTGGCGCTTTAGATAGATTAATTGCGCTTGGCTTTCGAGTTTTGCAAGCTCAGCGACAGCTGGGGCCATTTGAGAGGTGTGTGTTTCGTAACCAGTGCCTCGTGCTTTGCGTTTTTGGCCGTAGATTACCTTACCGTCAAATTCGTCCATTGGGACACGAATGTCGGTTTCGACTTGTTGGATTGTCACACCTAGATGTTCTTCAATGTCGGCTAAGTACTATAAAAAGAAATGAGCCAACAATTTTAAGTCAAACAAAATATTATAAGTATTTTTCAAGGATTTATATAAAATATTCTTTTCTATTTCAAAGTTGATAGGTATTTTAAAAAAACTTGTCAAAAAGAAAATGGCTCACCTGTCTCTCGTTATACCACATACAACAGCCTTTAGAATCCGTCAAATTCGTATTCCAGCAATTCCTTCCGCGATTTTGACACCATTCTCCATGATACCATACCTTCTCGGGTACGGTACTTACCAAACTGATCGCCAACCCCATTCTCTCAGCACGTCCAACACGACCAATACGATGAACATAATTAGACTTCTCATCCGGCAGAGTCACATTAATAGCTGTAGATATTTAAAAAATGAAGTTATAGCTATATGCGACAGCAGAAATTTACATTGTGCTGCATAAGGCCAATGTTGAAAATTTTTGTACACATAAAACTTATTGGTACTAAACTAATCTAAAACTTACTGAATGGCAAACCAGTAACATCCAAACCACGTGCAGCCACATCCGTACAAATCAAAAACTTCACTTGACCATTCTTAAACTTCTCCAGGTTCTCCTTACGTTCGTAGGGTTTGCGATCTCCGTGCAGACACACGCAAGAGTAACGAGTCCTGTCAATCTGATTAAGATACTTCTCCAAATTATCGCAGTCAAGCTTCGTACGACAGAAAATGAGACATTTGTCCATGTTATGTTCGTTGATTGCACGCACGCAATATTCCCCTTTCAGAATTTTTACTGCCTCGCTGAGGGTTTCAGGACTTGTGGAACCAGATCTAACGTTATCCCTTTGATGAACGTAGTCTGTCGAAATATGTTGTTTCAAATCATGCCAGCTACGATCAGTTTGTGGGTTGATATTCACGACAACGTGGTGGACTGTCTCAGGAACAGCATCTTCTCCTTTGAGATCGACCCAAGTTGGGAAATACATCAATTTTTCCTGTAAAATTTAGAAATTTAAATGACGATAATTTTATTTTTAATAAGGATTTTTTGCGTAGAACACTTACAGCCATTTTCTTAACTTCAAAGGCGTGTAAAGTCGCAGAACACACAATCATCTGCAATCTTCGCCCATCTGCAGTAACTTTAGGCATTTGCCGATGCAATCTTTCAATTAATGCCGTATATCCTTGTTTTAATAAACCATCAGCTTCGTCAAGCACAAAGAAACGACAATTCGTTAGCAATAAATGTCCTCCTTGGATTAAATCCTCCAAACGTCCAGGCGTTGCTACGATAATATCAACACCATCGTGAACTAACGTGTTAATCTGATCTTTCACGTTAACACCGCCTATTAGAAGTAATTCACGTATTTTCGGGTTCTGAATGTACTTCTTGAAGTTCTTGATTTGTGTACACGTTTGCTCTGCTAGTTCTCTTGAAGGCTATATTGCCAAAATTTAAAATCTCGTTAATGAGTCATGATAAACATACAAATCTTAACGCGTTGGCTTTATTTGTATTTCGTTACGCGTATCTTCGGTGAGTTCATGAATATTTTGATAGGAAACCATGATATGTGACTAGAGACACAATTTTACGTTAAGCACATGCGGCGCTGCTCTAACACGTGCTTGTCACACTTACTGTTAGATCAAATAGTTTGTCTTTAGTATTAAATTTAAAAATGAAACTTACTTCAATTATAATGGCTTGGGGTGCATTATTAGCCGGCTTAGTCATGGCTGCAGCTTGACCATTAGTATTTTCCATTTGAACATTTTTTGGAGCCTCTCGAATTGCTTTAAATCCAGCCGGAACAGGATACTTTAATGGTTTATCACCAAAATTAAATTCCATCTCAGCGTTCTATAATACAGACATAAGAATCGCCATATTATCGACATAATCAATTACCTTTAAAACAACAGCAGGAAAGAAAGCACAGTTTGCTATCTGTTTGCTCATGACAAAAGCTTTTCCCAAGTCACGCCCGTTCTTCATAAACATTACTTCTCCTCGGTCTAAGTCCAACAAACATGAAATCACATCATTCTTACCGAATGCCTCACCGTAATCGTCAAATTGACGATTGTTCGACTTTTTGCCGGTGCCGCCGAAACCAAAACCAAACCGACATGTTCCCAAATCAAGATTTGCTTGAAGCGTAGACCAACCCACTCGACAGAGCCCTTCATCAGTCACAGTTGCTTCGAACGCCCATTTTCCACTCTGTACACCTGTGGTGCATCGTGTACCATGCCAGTCGCGTTGTTCGCGAGATTGAACAGTGAGACCAGACGGGGATATTGCAATAGCATTGCCTCTGTCCATTACTGACATTCTCCATGACGGACCTTTGTAGTAAATATGCGAATTCGAATTGGGCAATATTTTGACTATTGAAATGGTCTGTGCAAAATGTATATTTACCTTTAGTTGCTACTTTAGCAGCTTTTCCAGATTGAATGTCTTTAATTGTTTCCCAGACGATTTGTAGTATAGGCAAACAAAACGCAGCTGTTTTGCCACTGCCAGTTTCCGCTGCCATCAACACATCTCCACCACCAAGAATTAGAGGAATACTCTCGGCTTGAATATCGGTAGGAAGGCTAATAACAATAATAAGCAAGATAGGAACGAAATACAGTTGAAATATGGTGAAATACTGTCACTTACGTCCATTCTAACTCGTCAATTGCTTGACCAATTTCAGGAAGGACACCAAATTCTGAAATTTATTTTAATAGGTAGGATATTCAATTATTATGCAAATAGAAATTACCTTCAAACGCAGACATTTTACTAAATTTCTTTATGGCAGTTAGAGAAATAGTATTTTTTTCGGTGAGGACTGGAAAAACAGGTTAGGTTTGTATAAATAACAGATGATTGGATTGAACTGACATAAAAGGCTCGTTTTATACGAATAAATACGAATGAATTAATATATA
>JAODAC010019627.1:0-19658 GCA_027575185.1 Mimaenictus wilsoni | reverse complement strand
ATGACCAATTACATTGAACAAGAATTGAATAGAGCTAATGACCATAGCAGTCGATGCTCGGTAAATCAAACAAAAAAGAATTACATGAGACTGTCCATAAAAAGGTCCAAAAAAATTGAAAATTAATAGAGAAATACATTTCTTCTTCTTCGTCCATGATAGGCACTACTTTGCCTGTTCCTCTTCAGTGTTCGACCCGGAAATGATCCTTCCATATCTTGCGGGGCCTACCCAAGGATCTTTTGCCTCTAGGCAACTTGCCTCTTGCAATTTTGACCAATTGCATTTCTCGGTTGAATTGGTGCTTGATAAAAATTTAGAAATATGTAATTTCTCTAGTTTACGATTAATATCACATTTCTTTATTGTTAAACAGTATTATTATTTGCTTTTTCTTGTTAAAAACTTCATATGGATCATATAACCAATATATTTAAAGGACACAAGAGGCACGTCCTTCATATTTTTTTTTTAATCAGCTGATTCATAGACCTTATACTTCTTAAGTTAATTTATTCAAATTGAAAACACGCTGCACTTTGAAATTTAATTAGTCATTTTCGTAAAAATGTTGTTTTTATTTATAAAATTGACTAATTAATTTTTACATTTTAAAATTCCGATATTAAAAATAAGCAAATTAATAAAACCAAAATATCGAAAATTTAGTGTAGGTGTATGAGAACAATGCAAAATATTATAAGCCCAATGGACATACCGGAAATTAAGTGATTATGACGCGATTCGCATGCGTTTCGGGCATAATGAGCGAAGACAGCAGCAGCCACCGCAGTAAGCCAGCCGACTCGTCGCAGGATTCGGATGACTCAACGTCACTGATGTCGCTATCGCTTGCTGATAATGATCGCGCGGATCAAGTAGACACGATGGTGATAACGCCGGCGAAGCCACGCGCATTTCAGCGCAGCTTCAGTTGCAACTATGGCTCCTACGAAGCCCTGCCGGATCTGACACACCTGCTGCGCGATTCCGACACGTGGCGTGATCCCACCGAGGTTAACTGCTTCCTGAAGAACTGCGAATGCACACCGCGCAGTGCGAAAACGCGTAAGATCAGCTTCGTGCGCTTCGAGGACGAAGTAACGCCAATGGAGACTGTCGATGAGCATACATCCTCAAGCATCATACATTCTCAAACCGAGCGACGTCTAGTGGACGATAGCTTAGAGTACCCGGTAGATGGCGACACTATTTTAAAGGAAATCGTTGCAGAAACAGCTGATTCCGGTGAAAATGCTCTTTACTCAGTCAAAGAGGAAGATTTAGATGAAAATGATAACTCTTATCAACTGCGGGAGACTATTATTCATCTAATTACTAAGAACTATGAAACTATTAGTCAGGAAGATAGCCAAACGGAAGTGTCAAAAACTGACATCACTAAAACTGGCGAAATAACTGGGGAAACACAATTTGGAGAAAGCAAAAATGATGATACAAAAGCGAAGGATGTAGGAATTGAAGAGACACGAAGACCTTCAAAAGAGGAGGATGAGAAAAACAAGAAGAACTTTTTCAAGTCGATTTTTACACGATCAACGCCAAAAACAAAGCTAAAACATTCTGTGTCAGTGATGGATGTCTCACCGTCTGTGTCACCGACGACACCGGAAGCGCTACCTAAACGTCAGTCCTCGTTCCTCAAGAAGACCCTAGATGGCGCTTCGAAGCTTAAACGATCCTTAAGTGTGCGCCGTTTGAATGGGGAGAAGAAACGCGAGAGTTTAACGGATGTGAAAACACGCGAGTGGGCAGCAAGTTTGCAATCACTTGTAGAGACCGACATAATGGTCTCTTACAATGATTTATCGTTCGTGGACTATGATAGAAACGGTGACAGTTACAACTATGATAAGTACCTCTCCAAGTGGTCGCGGCGTAATGACCCCTTGCCGCCAGATGGCGTAGAGGTTGACGGAAGGCGAAGAAATGGTGCTATGCTACCGGGTAACAAGTGTATATACCGCACGCAGAGCATGATTGTTAATGTAATAAATTATTATGAAATATTAAAAACTCACCTTTAACGTTTTTTATTTATTTGAAAAGAAAATAGTAAATTATTTTTATTTTATTTTACAGAAAGGAAACCCTCATCATTTCGTCCGACATAAATCTGTTTCGAGTATCACTAACTGGAGGAATCAAGTAAGTGCAAGCAGGCGCCATCTAACGGAGAGTAGCGTTGAAGATGGTGAGGTCACGGAGAGGCATGTGGATGTGGAAGGGGTTGATGATGATACGCATGCAAAGAGTCTTCCCTGTTTGGTTCATAAGAAGATTCGGAAGGATAGGAAGCTGAGGGGAAGGAGTTTGCCTTATTCACAGGTGTATGAAGAGGGTTTTGATGTTACCGAATTGGAGGAATGGCCCTTAGAGGAAACAGAGAAGGACATAGATCCTTACAAAACGTAAGTTTAAAGTAAATTGAAATACTCTTACAATTAAGATGAAATAGATAGAATGCGAGAGTTCTAGAACCTTTGATTCTTTATAGGGAACCTACTAAGACCACGAAACTTCGTAGGCAGAATGCATGCAGGCAGAAAACCCATTACCATCAACATAGCTTAAACCAATCTCAAACTCAACCCCAATTTGGAGCTACTCAGTGTCAGTGTAATTATGTGCATCATCAAAGTGACGGGTTTCGGTCCTTAGGGCCGAATACTTTTAGTGAGAGTGCGTTGAATTGTGACAGTGTGGAGGCTGAGAAACGTTATCAGTCTTTGGACTCACCTTTGGAGAGTGCTAGTTCAAAATTTAGGCAGTTTAATGACGAAAAGGATACCAGTGAATGTGGAATAGTTCCAGATGGTGTTTGGGTCTATAAGGATGGGACTAGGGAGATTATAACGGTAAGTGTTAGTTTTTAGGTTAAAGGTATAAATATGCTCATTTAGTTGCCTAGATTTTTATAGATTTATATTGAACGCTTTTTGTGGAAGTTTTACCCTATAATTAGGGAATTTAAGTGGAGGAAGTGGAGGAAACTAAGGAAAGACACGAAATTAAACATTACCAACTGAAAATAATTTGTTATTAGCGTTTTAATTTTCGGAATTTGCACTGGTGCAAACGCGATTAGAATAAAATGTTTAAAGTAAGTTGGTTGGGTTGAGTAAGGTTTCATTTTCGACGGTAGTAGACGATTTTCTTGTTTCATAATCGACTTCAAGTAGTTTTAAATTGAAAAAAATAATATCTATACATTTAATGTTTAATAACTGAAGTGTTGCTATTCTTGCTTTAATATTTAGAATTCTGAATAAATTGATGAAAATAACATTGCTTGGTTGCCAAAGTTTTGATTTTCAGCGATTTTGAAAGATTTTGCAATCACTTATAGGGAGAAAATATAGATATTGACGACATTAATAATTTTATACTTGAAATGTTGATATTCGTGGTTTAATTTTGGGGATTTTGAATAAATTGATAAACATTGCTTGGTTGCCTAAGTTTTAATTTTCAGCGATTTTGAAAGATTTTGCAATCACTTGTAGAGAAAAAAAAAGAAATTATCGACATTAAACATTTTATACCTGAAATATTGATATTCATCGTTGAATTTTTGGCATTTCGAATAAAGTGATTAAAGTAACATTACTTGCTTGCGTAAATTCTAATTTTCAGTGTTCTTGTGAGTGGTTGTGGGATAATGACCCCTTGCCGCTAATGGCATTGAGGTTGACGGAAGAAGGAAAAATTGTGCTATGTTACAGAGTAACAAGTGGATATACCGCGCTCATAGCATGATTGTTAATGAAATAAATTATTATTATTATATTATTAACGTTTTTAGAATATTTAGAAGATTTTCCTGGTTGTTTAAAGTTGTTTAAAGTAGAAAAATATATAGATATTAACGACATTACAGTTTTATAGTTGAAATGTTGATATTAGTGTTTTATTTTTATGGGATTTTGAATAAAGTAATAATAGTAACTTTGCTTAGTTGCCTAAGACTTCATTTTCAGCGTTTTTGAAAGATTTCATTGTAAAATAAATGAATTTAATTGGGTTTAAAGTAAAAAGAAAAACATATACACATTTAAAGGTGTTTATAACCAAGTTGACCTACAATTGAGAACCATTTAGGAATTTGTTAATTTTGTGTATTGAATGCCCCAAAGTGGACCAACCCATATCCGACAAATTCACGTTATGTCCAAAGGGAAATCCTATGTTTATTCCGTCCTTAGGGGGGCCTCATCCCTCATGCCAATAAAAGAGTACAAATTAGTACAAAATGATTAAAATAAGTACTTTTGGACCACATTATTATTAACGTATAGAATTCTTGAAAACATGATTATAATAATAATATCACATTGTTTTGAAATTGCAAATCTGAAAACACGAATAGAATAAATAATTAAGGTAAGATTATCTGATTGCCTAAGTCTATATTTTCAACGTTTCTTACTAAATATCTCTGTATAATAAAGGAATTTAAGTAGTTTCCAAGTAGTTTACAGGCTTCAAATATGATTGCATAGGATGAGCAACCTGCGATTCGCCGAATACATTTGTGCGGCTTGAGGAGGCTTCTAATGATCCCAGAGGAACCCGGGGCCCCCTGTTAAATATATAAAATTAGGTTGTGACCAGCCCGACAAAAAATAACTTCTTTTGAAAAAAAAGTTGCTCACCCCGGTCATAGGATGATCAAAGACTTTGTTTTCAAAGTTTTTAGAACATTTTATTACCAATAAAGAAATGGAGGTTTGTTTTAAAGTAGAAAAACGTGAGAATTAACGATATTACCTGTGTTTATAACTGAAAGTTTGATATTTTCATATTAGTGCTTTAATTTTCTCAGCTTGCACATGTGCTACGATAATTTGATGTTAAAGCGTCTGAAGTATAAAGCTTGGAGATATCTCCGGTTGGCACAAAACAGCCATAATCGACTCTCTTTGAACCTTTTGCAACTAATGCTATTCCGAAGTATCTAAAAGCTTAACTGGGGGTAAAACAACAAAAAAACGATCAAATCGTTTTTAATTAAGAGTTAATCCGTTTTGGTAAGGTGCCAAATTACACATAAAATGGTTATCGTGTCAAAAAATGTTTTAAAAACTTCCAAATATGTTTACATAATTATTCAGTAATAATTTTAACAAATTTACCTCCATTATAATATAAAATGTTGGTGAATGAAGTATGCCAAATGTATGTTTTACAGGTTTATTACAAGAATTGTATAACGTATGTTTCACTTTGCAGCATCGTCAGGTACGAAACGTACTTTGTACAATTCTTGTAATAAACCTGTAAAACATACATTTGCCATACTTCGTTCACCAACATTTAATATCATGTTTTATCAAACTCCGACGGCCGAATCACTCGATTATACAAATAAATATAGTTCAAGACTTTAGAAATAAAAAAGTAATCAAAAAAACTGCAAGTCGATGATGTAAAATCTATTGCTATGATTTTCCGCTCATGCCCCTTGAAACAACGTTGGTATTTCGATGGGTTTGTGGTAGTGGTGGTGGTGATGGAGGCGGTGCGGTGGTGGTGGCAGCGTTTCGTCGCCAACGCAGCTGCCTCCCCCGAACAGGAAAAGTTAGTTCATGTTGGCACGCCGCAGCGCGCTGACGTTCGCTGCCGCCACCCCCGTGAAATCCTACGAAAACAACCCCTCGTCGAAAACACGCGAAACTGCAAAACAGTGAAAATCAAAATTTCGTATCGCGCCAATATCAAAGCCTCATCATTTTCGCGTCGTAATTGCTTTCGAAATATTTTGCCACACATTTTCGGCATTTTAACTCTCTACACTTTTTCAAGGATGTCAGATAAAAATCGGCGAATAACTGAATAAAACAAATTCAATTTGGGACAGATAAGTTCGAGTGGCGGTTTTAATTCCGATTTCGATATTGCGCCCTCCCGAATTGGAATCGATTAAAGCGCGCCGATTGAGGCAGTCACAGAAGTATGTTCTACGAGTGTTTATCAAATATATGAGTGCCGGTGAATGTGGTTTAGTGCTGCAACAACGAGTGCGGGAGTGACGGAGTGTGGAAAACTTTTTCAATTTATACATTTAACAGGCGAAATCAAAAGCAAGCTACAACAATCTGAGGATTTTGTTGTGAGAAACAAGGTTTAATCACGGCATCTTATGGATTAATCTCTGAAGGAACTTCTAACCTCGCCTGATAGCTATGTAAATATACACTTTTGTTAATTTTGGCAGAGAAATTAAAAAGAAACGATTGAAAAGTTATTAAAAAACAAATTATAATATAAATTTGAATTTTGTTAAGGGAAAAAACGACAACTAATGTCATCCCTCGGATTAGTAAAGAAAAACCTGAAAATATCTAATTTTAACTATGTTATTGTCACATGTTTTACTAATTATGAAATGCTATATTAATTGTAAAATACTTCATTGACTATAGCGAAGGTTTCGAAACTTTTTTATCGCCGCACCTTCCTTTCTTTAATACACTTTTTTGGCGGCCCCCCTATTTAAAAATATATTATTGTACCCTATCAGATTTCCTAGGAGGCATGTATTGCCGTTCCATTACTTGGTTCAGCCATTGAGGGCCTTGTCGTGGGGTTTTAGGAATAAAGTATGTTAGTACGATTATTATTAAGAGGTTTAGATTCCTCTGAGTGCATATATTACCCTTTACATTCTTTTTCGAGCTATTGAGGCACTTATCACATATTTTAGATAATGCAGATCGAGCACAGCTGGTGCTTTCCGACACAGATGTAGCACTACAATTCTTGTTCTAGCCATGGAGGGACTTATCACACCTATTTAGGCATAAATAAGCCTATTCGAGCATATCTTGCTGGATCTGATTCCTCTGAGGGTTGCGTTGCCCTTTAAATTGTAGTTTCAGATATTGAAGGACATTTTCGTACTTTCTTAGATATACAAATCGTTCAGTTCCAGCGTCTTTTGATGGTTCTGATTCCTCTGAAGCAGATGTTGCCGTTTGATTTCTTGTTGGAGCTAACGACGGTCTTTTCACACTATTTTAGTTATAAAATATGACAGCTCTAGTTTTTTTTTAATGTGGTTATGATTCTTTTCAAGCATTACCTCCATAGGGACGCGCACTTTCCAATTTGGAAGGACCGTACCCTGTCTGGACTATGGATTGAAAATTATGTCGCCATCTTACTGACTATATTGACAAGAAATACCTAAGTATGTTTAAACATTTTAATAATTAGCAACAGGAATTTAGAGGAAACTATTGATAAGTAAACTTTAACTAATTCGGAGACAGAAAGGCAAATAAAACGTGGTTTAAAAGTGGTTAAAACAGGTTGCGACTAAAAAGGAGGATTTTTTTTAGAGTACGCCATCTCTCGCAATACTCAATAAAAACCATCAAAACCCTACATTTGAGAATGTAGTAATAGTTTTGCAGATTTCAAATAAAAATTATGCATTTTGAATGCCATCTCTTAATTTACTCAATAAATTACCAATTAATTCGTTAAAAGCGATAAGTACATGTTTACTACATTTGAGACGGTGAAGGAAATCAACTTATATATTATTATTAAGTTGTTAAAGCAAATTATAACTGAAACTTTTTTTTGAGTTTACCGAGCATCGACTACTATGGTCATTAGCTCTATTCAATTCTTTTTCAATGTAATTAGTCATATTAGAGGCTAATACTGCTGATAAGAAAAAGAATTCACTTTACTATGCGTCCCCACCGAGAACCGATCCCGGGACCTCACGGTCAGGAGCCATAGACCAGACCATTTGGCTGGACAACTGAAACTATTGACATTTCTTAGGGGTACGAAAAATAACTATCGCCATCTCTTGGATTACTCTGTAAAACATACACAAACACATAACCCCTATTCTTAGTAAATTTAAACTTTCAGTACTTTATAAGTTAAATGCAAGCTAAAACTATCGATAAGTACTTTTTGAAAGAGAAAAAGGAAATAATAACTCGTTGTTTTACCTCTGACTCCTAAAAAAACAATAACGCATAGTTCTCGGCTTTGCGCACGACTTGTACGCCGTGCGTTTTTGCCTCTATCGTGGGTTGAAGTTTCTATATGCACGGCACAGTGCGGAAAGTGACAAAAACGCACATCGCCTGCTTAATCAATATTTTGTTCATGCCCAAATGTGCCCAAACAGCATATTAGGTACTTGTAGAGGGTAACGCTCACACCGATGCGCAGCTCGCGTCTAACTACTCTTCGTACGTAATGTACCGATTACCGCACGTGTAACCTAAAATACTATATTATTATTTAACATATTTTAGTGGCTATCGACCTTGATTTGCTCTTTCCGCCTTAGATACGATACATATATATGTTTTTGAACAATTTTTATTGAAGTAGGTATTTGTTTGTATGGTGAATTCATGGTGAACTGTTATTGTTGAGTTCTTCTTGTTTTGTTGGCGTTGGTGTGGGTTGTCTGTTGTTGTTTTGATTTGTATTAGTACAATATGATGTGATATTTGAAGATTGTTGAGTTGTGTGATGAGTTGAGTGTGAATTTGTTATGCGAAGAGATGTGTGAAGTTGTAGTTTGTGTGACATTTGGTGTGTGTGACATTTGGTGTGTGTGTGTGTGTGTGTGTGTGTGTGTGTGTGTGTGTGTGTGTGGGTGTGTGATTTTTGGGTGAATTAATATAAATAATTCACCCGGTGAACTTCCCACCCCGGGAACTCGAACCCCGTCCTCCTACGTGGTAAGTGGATGCTTTACCACTACGCTGCCCAGGGGGCATAAAATACTATATTACAAGTTACGACAGAAAATGATGATTTTTTAAAAATCTAACCAATCTAAATAATCTGAACATTCCTAACATTTCCCTTTAACTCTATAATTTATTAATTAAATTAAAATTAAATGTATGCTTATTAGTAATTAGCAAGGTAAAAGAAGTAAACAACTAATAAATAAATATCTACTATTTTTGAAACAGATTTTTTTAAATTGATGGTGCCTCTTGGATTATGGAATAAAATAACATCAATTCTCTATTTTTATCAGTGTAAGTAATGATGACAATTACAAATAGTTATTGTGTCTATAAAATATTGCATTGCGTGTAGAATAGAGAGAAACATAAAAACTTTTAATTTTACTGATTTTGAGTAAAAGTTACCGCAAATCACGCTATCTAATGATTACATGGTGTTCTCATCGATTTTTCACTAAATACAAACCAACGACGAAATAAAGTAAAATTGATTAATTTTACAGGAAAGAGAAAGAAATAACAGAACAGTAAAAGAAAACAATTCATGAAATTTAATAAAACAAAATAGAAAATTTAAAAAAGTCTTTTTTTTTGGTTAATTGAAGTTAATTTTTGTTACAGTACCATCTCTTTAATTAAACAAAAAACAAAATCTTCGAATTTTGCTTATCACTCCATCTGATTATTGCAAGAGTTAATATTTAATATTTAATTAATAATTAAAACAGAATCAAATCTCTAATTTGATAATGTTTCTAATTACAAAAAGTAATTGATAAAATTGATAAAATATTTATTGTTTACAGAATGAAAGAGAAATCAAAGATTTCGAATTTTGCTGAAGAAAAATGTAGAAAACCACGACATCTATCGAGTATACACTCACGCAACACTTATAGTCATCTCTTTGATGCGTCAAAATAAAATGTTCAATAAATTGCCATAAAAGAAATGAAAAGAAAAGTACTTAATAGTTGTTTTCTTATGTATTTTAAACAGTAAAGAAAAAAGCAACGGTTAAAAATTTACTGAAAGGCAAACAAATTAAAATGAAACTTTTGTTTAAAGTTGCAAATTGCAAAAAGTTATAATGTTTATATTAGTATATTACATAATAGCAGTAAATTGTATATTACGCACGAACAGAAGTTACACTCGAGCCCAGCAGCGTAGAATGTATAATATGTTGTTTGCTCTATAGTAACATACTATACTTTACCTACGAACCTTTTGTTTAGACACCGAAGTCAATTTTAAAATTCATGTTGCCCCTGCTGCATTGTTCTTCCGTGTGTATTTATCAATTATATAGGCTGTGCGTTTTTGCTACTTTATATACGACGATTTTGTTTAAACGCCATGGTCAACTGTCTATTTGTAAACAATTAGGAACAGTGCGGTTTTGCCTCTTTGCGCACGGCGCCATGCGTAAAACTGCAAAAAACGCACGATGTCGAGCATATAAAGGTAAAAATGCCCAACGTGAAGAGATCCGTACCTAAAGAGGGGTTGATTTTATCTGTGTACTATGTCTTATTGTTTGTTTTTGGTTAGGGTCGAAGTTAATAGTATATTGTTCAAGGAGCATAGGGCGGTACCTCTTTCCTTTTTTTCCCTTTTTTCTATAATAATAATTTCTTAATAAAAAGCTATACTGAAATGTGTACATTATAGAACAGGAGTAGAAAAAGTATTTATTGCGTACAGAATGAAAGGAAAATGATTGAACTTCACTGAGGAAATAATATAATGATGTCATCTACCGGATTAAATAGTTCATCAAACCTCAACTCTTCTCTTAGGGGTATAATTATAATATTTTATAAATTAGCAAGTAAAGCAATAAAAGAAAACTATTGAAAAGTAAGACACTAAATAAAACAGATGAAAAGTTATTAAACAGGTTTGTTCAGGATAAAAACTACATCTAACGCCATCTCACGGACTTTTCACAAATTACTCAAAGACATAAAATATAATCCCTTCCATTAGTAATTTAAATATAATTTAGAAAAGTTATAATATGAAGATACTTCGAAATTAGCTGAAAAATACCATCAAATCACACCATCTAACGGATTAAGCACTCAAGTAACACTTAAATCTTTATAAATATAAACTTTTGCTATTTACCAATAGCCAAAAAAATCAAAAAAAAAAACGACGAATAATCGCTATATTCTTCTCAAAACATTTCCTAGAAGTCAAACTTTCCTTGGGATCCAAATCTCGATAACTCGATCATACTCCTACAAGATGTTACTAAGTGACTATTAAAGCTGTCAATATTTGACACTCCTAGGTAGAGTAGTATTATCATGCCAGGCGGACAATACCCAGACAGTGAATATTCATGACTAAGCGAGTTCGTGGATTCGAAGGCACTTTGTATAGGAATCAGAATTTAATTTCGGCAATTTCGCAGCGATGCCATTTGACTCATCCTTCCTGAACGCCATTGATCGTTCCCATTTGGTTACCATCATCTAAACGCGTTGCGCGTTCCCCGGAAAGTAGTCCCACTTCCCATTATGTGAATGTGCCAGCGCAACGCATCGAGGGAGGTGAAACATGTTTTCGCTTTTTGGTCGCCGAGTGCTTAAAGGTCCCGTCGGCAGTCATCAGGATCAGATGAGCTGTTAAACGTACGCTTTGTTTTCGCTAGGTAATCGCACTGATGCATTGATTCGGCTTTGTTTTTGGGAGCTTTTGAACTTCGTTTTACAGGCTTTGTTGACTTTACAAATGACTATTTGGAATTGTTTTTCTTGATATATTTCATTTGAATTTACTTTATTGCAGGATTTTCAGGTGATAAATTGGCGATGATTAAAATAAATGCGAAAAAAAGTTTATGTTAGATATTTTAGGTTTGTGAAAAAATTAGGAATATGCTTATAATCGGGATTAGAACCCGAACTAGAACTGGCTCTACGGACTGTGATTATGGCTTGAGGATTAGTTTTAGCTTTATGACTAGAGAACTAAAACGCTCTAGAATAGGAATGAGCAACACGCACCCCTCTGAAGGTATTTGTGTGGTCCATTGGAGACTCTGGGCAATGTGGGCCCGGAAAAATTCAAATTTTACTGTGTTGCTCACCCCTGCTCTGATAAACTGGTCGAGGATTAGTATATCAACAACTGATTGGAATTTTTGAACTGATACCTAGAGGACTAGTGGAAGTCCATAGTGCTAATATAGAGGATTAATAGAGGATATGTAACTAATAGAAGTTGAGATGTACGGATAATTAGAGGCTCCGAGGATTACAAGACTAGAATGATGCTAGATTAATAAAGACCTAGTGGATTAGAAATCGACTTGCATATAACTAATCTAAGACCAATAAAAGACAACATTACTAAGCGGACTAGAAGGGAAATAGAATAATAGAGGACTAGTAGAAGACTAACAGATGACTAAAAGGCTAGGGACTAACAGCAGAGGAACGAGACGAGAACTAGATATATAAATATAGAAGAATATGGATTAGTTCAAAAGTGCAGGATCACTGGGCTAGAGAACTAATTCATAACTAGTGAAGGAATTTTGGTATTAATGCAGAACTAACTCAAAATTAGTAGAAGACGAATAGAGCGCTAGCAGACTGTTAGCAGATGAATCATAGTGAAAGACTAAAGAGTACAAGAAGAGAACAGTAAAAGTCTAAAAGACATAACTAGGAACAGTTACTAAAGACCTAAAGTACTAGAAGATTATTAGAGGACTAGTAGTAAGCTATATATAACAGAGGATTTCTAGGGGACTAAAAGAATGGAAGATCTCTAGAGGACTAACAGAAAGAGAGGCAAGGGACTAACTGATGTTTAGAAAGAAGGGCTCATACAAAAGTAGTGGCGGTCTGTAGGCCAAGAAGAGAAGAAGAGGAGTACTAAAAATAAAGTACTGGAACAGTTACTAAAGGACTATAGTACTGGAAGAAGCGGATTAGAATATGATTAACAGAGGTCCAGTAGACTAAAAGGACTTGTAGAGGAGTAAAGGACTTGGAACTAGTCGAATACATCAGAGACACGACTAGATGAGCAAAGGACTAAAGGATTTTTGGGTTTCGTAGAGAACTAACTCAGAATTAATAGAAATCTTATGGGGCGTTAGTATAATATATAGTAAAACACTAGTGGAACTAAGAACTTGTGATATATTACTATATAACTTCTAAAGGCACAAAGAGAACTAGTTTAGAATTTGTACATAATTATAGCATCAGTGAATCAATAATGAAAGACCAAAAGAACCAGTAATTTATTTGCAGGACTGGAGGACTAATAGAAAACTAGGCCAGGAAGTAGAACTATGATTACTTTTTAATAACCTCGTAACCAGTTGTTACAACCAGCATTATCGTCTAGAATCAATGACGTGCTGTTGTTGAGTTTTTGACGAACTCCATTAATAACGTATCGAACTTTGTCTCCCTTGTCCGACAACATTCAGGATACTCAGGACTTTGTAAACTCCTTCACCTTCTTCTTCTCCGGCTTTTACCTAACATAAAGACTTACAATAAACACTAATTTCCGGAAACGATTCCCTAATTAAAATAGTTTCTTTCTGCATTTGTAACTTAATTCAAATGAAGCAATAAAACGCACCCGTTTGCTTGCTAATTAATTTTCCAAACGAAACTTTCCATGGCGCCATTTTACCAACCATCGTGAGCGTATGTAAGTGAGTGTCATTGCGCGAAACACGTTTGCGGAAAGTTTTAATGAGTACCAAACAAGGCGCACCAATAGAATCAGCATTTGCGTATTTACGGGCGCGCTCGTCTTTAAATTGTGCCGCGATTTTCTTTTCAAACGCAAGACTTTAGTGTAAACTTTAGGAAGTCGTGAATAACGTCTTCACCATCGAAATTTAATTAATTGGCATTAATTTAAAGGCAAACAAGCAATGAATACGCCATCTTCTGTTTGGTTCGTTATCCTTTTCATTTCCGGTGCACTTTTTTCGTTTATTTTTTCGTTCTTGGAGACGTTTTTAATGACTGAAATAATGGAATCGACGCAGAAATGCTGCTGGAAAGTACGAATATGTCCGCTTGTACGGACCCCCGCGGGAATTGCCAATTATTGCCGGTTTATTGCTTAGCAACACATCGTCAAGCTACAAACATTTCTGCAGGATGCAACCCCCTACCCGGCCCCGACCACCCTGTCCAAAGTTGGTGTAGCTAGTAGGAGTAGGTGATACGGAATTGCGAATTGTGGAAAGTTGTGTGCACAAGAGTCAATACCGCCTGAAAGATGAAACTTGGCGCGGAATTGATTGCTTCGCCTAACCTTAGATATCATTTCCGTCATTTCATTAGAGGTGTGGGAATAAGATGGGTGTAATAGGAAACAATGTGCTACTTCCGATTCAAAGGTTAGAAAATCATCCAAATGTTACCAACGTATTATTTATGAATTTTAGCATTTGGCGGTTATAATTTGATATGAATTTATAATTTCATATGAATTTAACATTTTAATACCCGTGGCGCCAGCGCCATCTCGTGGCAACACTTGCAAATTTATTTTTCAATGTGGCGCCATCAGGTACCAATGATATATTTACTCACCTGATGTTAAATCAAAGTAAGAAGAATCTAAAATCAGCAAACCATATCTACACATGTTGTAAAAGACACCAGTACAAAATTAACTCAGTAGAGCTAGATTAGAGGATAGATTAGCTACAGATTTGGTTAGCTGAAAATAAAAGTTGAAAACGCCAAAACTGACATATGTTAAACAAAAAGCAATGAAACAGAATACTCTTAAAAGACAAGCCAAGGAACTTGCGCAGATGTTATTCACTCGTATGAATTCATACAAGACGTAGACAAAGATGCAATAAAGAAAATAACTACACGAAAGTGGCTGGTGTTAATTAAATGTATGGAAGGGGGTTGGAATCAGTTTACAAGAACGACATCCTTGCTCTTTTGTGAGAACCAAACGCACTTTACTGATGTGAAATAAATACTCCTCGTGATCCCGGACTCGTGCAATTGAATTAACTTTTAATTAAATAAATTATAAAATGTGCTTGTGGATACATTGAGTGCATTTACTACGCGTATTTACTTAATTTGTAATGATTAAAATATTTTATATCGATAGACATATTTGATAATATCGCCGACATGTGTTGGTGTAAACAAACACGTCGGAATATACAGCTAAATGAAAAAAGAACATAATTCCATTCCATACATTTGCATAAGAGGCGCCATCTCTTGCCAACACCTGCAAATTTATTTTTAAATGTGGCGCCATCTGGTTTCAAAAGATATATCTACTAACCTCGTGTTACATAAAAATAAGGAGGTGTCACTGACATATTTCGCCCATATTGAGGAGCGAAAATCAACAAAGTATATCTACCCGCCCTGAAGAAGATTAGCAGTACTAAATTAAGTTACGATAGGTTAGTTGCAAGTTTGATTCACCGAAAATAAAAGGTGGAAATGTCAAAATAGACATAACCTAAACAAAATGCAATGAAACAGAATAGTATACTCATAAAACACAAACTAAGGAACTTGCGCAAATTCTACTCTTTCATAAGAGTTCATATAAGACGAAAACAAAGATCCAACAAAGGAAATAACAACACGAAAGTGGTTGGTCTTAATTAAATGTATGGAAGGGGGTTGGAATCAGTTTACAAGAACGACATCCTTGCCCTTTTTTGAGAACCAGACGCACTTTACTGATGTGAAATAAATGCTGCCTGTGATCCCGGGTTTTTCCAATTGAATTAACTTGCCATTAAATAAATTAGAAAATGTGATTGTGGATACAATGAGTGCATTTACTACGCGTAATTATTTAAATTGCAATGATTAAAATCGTTTATATTGATAGACGTATTTGATAACATCGACGACATGTGCTGGTGTAAACAAACACGGTGGAATGAAACAGATAAATTAATAAATAAAGGACATAATTCCATTATGTATATTCCGGATAAAAACGGTTTGTTTGTGTTTGCCCTCACGAGAGACAGAGATGGAGAGTATGAATGTATTGTATAGAAACTATTCCATTAAACTATTCCATGAAACTATTCCACACGCGATGGGAAATGTTGCTGTGTGGAATGCAAATGAAATGTGAATTTGAGCTAGAAACACATTAAAAAAACTATTAAATCGTTTGTAAACGTGGTTATAAGGGTGAATAGCGTCGATTTATTAACATAAATTAATGATTGCTTTTATGATTGGTAATTTTTATTTTTTGCTTTATTGCCCATTGACTCATTTTATGTGATTAAATTCTGGATTATCGGGTTTAGTCTAATTGTAAATTGCAGATCGATTAACGGCTGCTTAAATAATTAAATCATTAAATTAAATTCATGAAAAATTGTTGTGGGAGGAGATACATTGCGTCGGAATGACGGAATGGTTTTGTGTGTATCTTTACTCGCTTGCTTTTTTATGACTTACTTGGTTTCCACTAGTACTCGCTTGGCAAGGTAGTGTGAGTAATCTGTGATAATAACAATTGTTAAGTAGTAATAAGTAAGTAATAACTTATTACTTAAGGGGCATCTCGGATCCGTATGACTATTCGGAGATCCGAAATGGTTGCCCTGGTTGCTTGGTTTTACTTATGACTTGCTTGCCTTGACTAGTAACTCAGTAACTCGCTTGGTACTCTACTGCGACTAATCTGGAGTAATAATATGATTAAGATAAACATATACGTTGTGTTACGTTATAATGTCGGCAGCTCTCTTTCGCAGTGTTATGAACGCACTGGGTCGAAGGATGGATTTCTCTGGACCATATGAGGACGATTCAGATATGTTTTTTATGGTCGGTTACATAGATGGTTTAGCAAAACAAATACCTTGTGTCTTGTACTACTCTCGGCAGCCTTCTTTCGTATCGCCGTGAACACACTGGGTTCCACAAGGTATAAATGCGACGGAAAACTTAAGGGACTTCTCTGGACTATCTGAGGACGATTCAGAGATGTTTTCTATGGTTGTTTAAACAAGTAGTTAAGTTGAACAGATAGCTTATGTCGCGAAGTAATGTCGACAGCTGTCTTTCATAGCGCGGTGAATGAACTGGGTCCTACAAGGAGTAGATGCGTAGGTAAGATTCAGAGATATTTTCTATGGTTGTTTAGACAGGTGGTTCAGTTGAACAGATAGCTTATGTCGCGAACTAATGTCGGCAGTCCTCTTTCGTAGAGCGGTGTATGCACTGGGTCCCACAAGGAGTAGATGCGTTGGTAAACGTGATGGACTTTTCTGGACTTTATGAGGATGATTCAGAGGTATTTTCTATGGTCGCTTACACAGATGGTTTAGCTAAACAGATACCTTGTGTCTTTGCAGCCTTCTTTCGTATTGCGGTGAACACACTGGGTTCCACAAGGTATAAATGCGACGGAAAACTTAAGGGTCTTCTCTGGACCATATGAGGACGATTCAGAGATGTTTTTTATGGTTGTTTAAACAAGTAGTTAAGTTGAACAGATAGCTTATGTCGCGAACTAATGTCGGCAGCTCTCTTTCGTAGCGCGGTGAATGCACTGGGTCCTACAAGGAGTAGATGCGTAGGTAAAATTCAGAGATGTTTTCTATGGTTGTTTAGACAGGTGGTTCAGTTGAACACATAGCTTATGTCGCGAACTATTGTCGGCAGCTCTCTTTCGTAGAGCGGTACCACAAGGAGTAAATGCGTCGGTAAACGTCATGAACTTCTCTGGACTGTATGAGGATGATTCAGAGGTGTTTTCTATGGTCGGTTACACAGATGGTTTAGCTAAACAGATACCTTGTGTCTTGTACTACTCTCGGCAGCCTTCTTTCGTATCGTGGTGAACACACTGGGTTCCACAAGGTATAAATGCGACGGAAAACTTGAAGGACTTCTCTGCACCATATGAGGACGATTCAGATATGTTTTCTACGGTTGTTTAAACAAGTAGTTAAGTTGAACAGATAGCTTATGTCGCGAACTAATGTCGGCAGCTCTCTTTCGTAGCGTGGTGAATGCACTGGGTCCTACAAGGAGTAGATGCGTAGGTAAGATTCAGAGATATTTTCTATGGTTGTTTAGACAGGTAGTTCAGTTGAACAGATAGCTTATGTCGCGAACTAATGTCGGCAGCCCGCTTTTGTAGCGCGGTGAATGTACTGGGTCCCACAAGGTATAAATGCGACGGTAACTAAAAGCAGACTGGTACTGAGTAAGCGCTATATGATTCGCAGCGCGATGAACACGCTCGGTTCTTATGTAGTACGTACATATCCACATATCAAAAGGTCGACAACTACCTATTGGGTGTGTTGTATTGTAAGTCGGAAAGATGAAGAACCTCGAATGGCGTTCAGATACTAACGGACTTATTAAAACGTAGACCATCTTACCGTTGCGTTACCATCACTTCCTTCTAGCATCCTCCTTTACCAACTCCGGCAAAGGAAGGATGTTCCCGCCTTCACCGTAAACAATTCATACCAAGTTCGGGCAGGCCTTGCCTCTATCTCGTAACTATATCCTTCTGTCAACAGGGTACCTCCGTACTTGCGCCTAGGCACACATGCACATGGTACATGGCACATGGACCTCCCAGGTCTGTTCGGGTAACAAATACCAAACTCATCTACAGGACGTCAGCGCAAAGTGTCTCGCCATACACTCACATTCCTGGAACAATATCGTGTCTGTGGCATATCTTTATTGTCGCACTTGACGTCACAGGATATACAGGGCAGACTAAACATATGGAGTGCGTCAGGCTTAACAAAGTACGGAATCGGGTGGAAATACCTTGTTTGGCTGGTAGTTAGTCCATGATGTATGGTTTCCTTCATGGGATTCTCAAATATATTCTTTAAAACTCGCTTGACTTCACCATTAACTCACTTGGCATTCGATTGCAACTAATTGTAAGTCAGAGACAATATCTTTAGACTATATGAGAATAACTCAAAGTTTAGAGATGTTTCCTCCGGTTGGCAGATCAATTCAAGAGTTTGATTAAACGCAAACGACGACAACGTCGCCTGGTGATGTCAGAGAGGCGCGATGAAGGCGTATGTTTGAAGGCCAAGTCATTAGTGGATGTGATTACGCAAATGCTGCGTTCTGCCCGCATAATTAACTTCGTTATTATTTGTTTCTTGGCCTCATCTCCACGCTGGGTGAGGATGTAAAATGCAAATGATGTTAGATTGTAGCGTCCTTTGGTTTTATATACCCGAAAATTTCGAGTACGCTTGCCGCGTCGGCGTCACGTCGGTTGGCGAAAACTCGAAATCAGCAGAAAAACATCATTAGGTTAATCACATTTTAACAATTTTCAGGTCCGACATTGATTGGACGTTTATTAAGATTTGTGATTATCTAACTTTATTTGATTTCCTCTTAATCACTTTTATTTTTAATTCTCATAATTCTTTCAAATTTTTATCTTTTTCCTCCTCCGCCTCATATTTTTTGTTAGGCATGCACCAGTTTATATTACAGGATTCACATTTCTTGGGACTTTGTCGTTCATGAGTCGGCCCATCTTTTAAGGGGTCGGCCCATTGATCTGATTTTGTTAGGATGTTGCTCCCTGACCCAATGTGCAATGCGTGACACGTCCATCCGATCCACATGAGCGTTTCATTGTCTTTGCCGTTCTCTCGTTCATCACGGTAGGTTTATGTCGTCTCCGCCAAATGTGGCGTACCGTATGTCGGCGTCTCCACCAAATGTAACGAAAGATGCCCCCATCAAATGTAGCATATTGGGGATGGCGCCCTATTAACTGTCGCGTACCGTGTGCACTTTCTCACACGGGGGTTTTCTTGGGGTTTACTCGCTTGGCTTTTTGCTACTCTCGCTCGACATGCTACCGCGTTGT